>JAMPIV010008508.1:217500-432131 GCA_024509875.1 Oreohelix idahoensis
GTGTGTGCGTGCGTGCGTGCGTGCGTGCGTGCGTGCGTGCGTGCGTGCGTGCGTGCGTGCGTGCGTGCGTGCGTGCGTGCGTGCGTGCGTGCGTGCGTGCGTGCGTGCGTGCGTGCGTGCGTGCGTGCGTGCGTGCGTGCGTGCGTGCGTGCGTGCGTGCGTGCGTGCGTGCGTGCGTGCGTGCGTGCGTGCGTGCGTGCGTGCGTGCGTGCGTGCGTGCGTGCGTGTGTGTGTGTGTGTGTGTGTGTGTGTGTGTGTGTGTGTGTGTGTGTGTGTGTGTGTGTGTGTGTGTGTGTGTGTGTGTGTGTGTGTGTGTGTAGTTAAACTTATATTTCTATGTATAGGGAGGGAAAGATTGTCTAGTACTAAACTATAGTCGTATAGATAGGATGGAATAGAGAAACTCACTCATTCCATAGACATATCTTCTCCTTAAACTATCACCTGTGAAAAATCTATTTCTCACACCTCTTTTTCTCACGTACTTAACAACCTCCACTCTACTCAGACGGGACAAAAATAACTCTCAAACCTATCCATACGACACAAACACATTTGTAGACTCATGTTGTCTAAAATGTAATAAATCCATGATTACTTTTTAACCAAGGACCGGAAGCAATTACATCACATCTGTCTGCCCGCCCGTGTCACACAGACGGTAATATCGTCTTATCAGCGGTTCAATCTAAACGCGCCGGCGACTATCTTATCTCAGATCTTCGTAGGCTGGGATGACCATGTTACCAACCTGTGACATATTTGCAAGGAGTGTCACAACTGTGATAGTTATCACCTACAAGGTGATTTGATAAAATCACATATCTGCTACTTAGCAGACAAATAAAGAAAGAAAAAAAGAAAAGGGCGATTATTGACAGCACCTAATAAAATTCAGTACCACAAATGTACCGATACTGTCGGAGAGAACCAAAGATTAATAGAGGTCGCCCCGTTTCGTCACATCTGCCCAGAAGCCCCGATAACAGCACGAGACGGTATTCAATAATAATAGTACACAAATTTGAAAAGAGCATATTCGATGTAATAGATTATTATTAAAAGTAATTTTCGGTATAAAATTCAAGAACGTGTCAAATACAATTTTAAGATTAAACTAACACTATATTGCTAACAGAAAACTCTGCCTTCTTGGTGCATTCGAAATCGGCGTGGCCAAGGTCAATTTTGTTGTTGATGTGACGCTTTTTTAATGTGTGATGTATTGATTCTATTCCCAGTACCCACTGAATGTGCATAACACTTTTTTCTATGGCACTGTTTCCGTTCGATTTGACGACGATCTCACAATTTTCTAGACTTGATTTCAGTAAAAGCTAAATTTTGCTGGATGTTTTAAAGTTTCTTTTAGTTTCTTCACTTTTATATCATATTTTTTCATAAGTTTTCATATTTAAGACAGACAGACAGATATGTGTCCGTGTGGGGAGCACAAACAGTAGAACATGATTTCCAAAACTGTCGACTCCATGAGATGAGCAGGGTGGTGGCTTGCTCTTCTCAAACACAGTTGAGTGAGAAACTGTATGGTGACGAGTGAAACCTCAGACGGACTCTGCCAGTTTTATAAGAGTTGATAGATGTGATTATTTGAGGGTAAAGGACGAAGAAGAAGAATAATGTCATGTGACATTTATTGCAGTCTCTCCTGGCGTTTTTTTAATTTTTTTGTTTTATTAACCGTTTCTAAAATGCTCTCACTTTGATGGTAAAACATTATTTCTTGGATTTTTCCACACGCGACACCGTCTTCTTATTCTTCTTCGTCCTGAAAAGGATGTTGGTTGCGTTGTGTCCGTTTACAGCGAAGCTGCGATATTTGCGCCTTTCGGCCGACACATCCGACTTCAGCACGGCATTTTTGGGACCTGGTTAGCCTTCCCTCTTCGATCCCTACTCACTCAGACAGACTGCAGTGATGCAGCCTGTTTCCAGGACCACCACTTGGAGGTGGAGTAGGGTCTTGGTCAGCTCTGGTTCGCTGACCCTGAAGCAAGCAGTCTAGCTATGTGTCGCTAACTGCATTTCTCACTGTTGACGCGTCTTAGGTCCCGCGACACTGTCTAAGGTGACACGATTTTTAAGTCGTATTCTGTGTTCTTGCGCACACTGCCAGTGTGTGGCCTCGTTCTGTTATTATTATTTTTTTTTTCCCTCACGGGACATGTCCACCAACCAGATCGTCTATGTTAATGTTGGCCGTAATAACGTTTACGTGGAACCAATCAAGTTTTGGAGTTTCACCAGATTTACATTGGGTTATATTCACTTCATTGTGTCATGTCCTGACTTGTACTAATGATGGCAATAAACAAATGTGTTAGGAGCACTACTAATTATGTTTGTGATAACAATAACGCGTTATGAATGTTCAAAATAAGTCATTGACAAAAATGAATAACATGACCTACGCAAAAAGAGTAAACATAAGAACTTTGCATGGTGGAGTAACCGGAGAAGTAGCAATGTGTCGATGGAAAATGGTAATAATGTAAAGACAGACAGCACGCATTTCATTATGCGATACATATAAGCACAAATTATTGATCTTGTAACGAATCTCCTATATTACTGTGCGATACATTCATGCATCTAATGAAGATTGTAAAGACAGCACTTGTATGGTAATGCAATGTATAAATGCATATTATTGGGTTTGTAAAGACAGCACGTGTATCACTATGCGATACAGTTAAGTACATACTACGAATCTTGTACAAATATCATGTATATCACAATGCGATTCATAAGCACATATTACAGAGCTTGTAAAGAAAGAACAGACAGTACAAACATGAACCCTACCAGAATACAACCCACAGACAAACACACAATGTAATTAACAGGAATTAATTTGATCGCTTTACATCTTAAATGCCCGTCACTCTGGCAGTTCGCCTACTTTATTGCTGTTCGACCAATATTGTTTGTGCGTCTAGCCGTTCACCTGTGTGTTCCATCCTGTGACAGCCTGTATGGTTCCCAGTGTTCAAGTACTGGCCAGGCAGCGCACAGACGGCCGACAGAACAATCACCTGATAAGATCTCATATCAGCAGTCCTTGTGCAGTAGAATAATTACTCAATCAATACCTGAGACCCAGGGTGAGGGCTAAAGAGCGGTGTGCGCATGTGTACACTGGGTTTCAGCCAATTTAGCCAGGCCTATCTGTTTCATTAAATACCGCAGTGATTACCACCCCTAATAGAAGACCTGGATCGGTGGATGGTGTTATGTGCTGTTTGTCGTGATTCAGGGGACTTAGATCCCTTCCACTGGGGGAGGGTGGTAATTTTTGTTGCTGAGAGCTCGATGGTTATCAGTCCAATAAATCCAGAAATTCTAAGAGACTCAACCGGGCTGCAAGGAATGGGTCATATTGTGGGTCTGTAGACGAGGTGGTGGTTGTGTTGATAAGAATGTAGTTCTGGTGGTTGCGTAGGAAACACAGTAGTATTTCTCTTGTAACTTCTGTTGATATGAATTTAGACAATGATTTTATTTCGATGTTACTACCTTTTTTTGTTTCACCACTGGGTGATTATGTCCGTATTTCTTTGTTATCTTGTTGCCAGGTAGTCCGTCCATTCGTTGGTGGTATGTTAATTCTTTTTTTTTATTAAGTCCTTCCACTTCTTGCTGTTGTTTATGATTTATGTTAGATGCTAACATCCACTTAACAGATCACCAATAAATGTTAGTGTATCATCATCATCATCAGTTGCCATCTCCACAACGAAGGTTGGCTGTAATGATCTCCAATGTCTTCTGTCTCTTGTCTTGGTGGTGCACTCTGATAGACTCTTTCCTGTCCATCTCTTCATGTTATCTTCCCACTTATAGCGCTGTCTTCCCCTCGCAGGTTTGCCTTCACCTTTCCCTTCTATTATGGTCTTCTGCAAGGTGTTATGCCTTTTTATGTGGCCAAAGTATTTTAGCTGCCGAACTTTGATCTCCCTCATTAGTTCTCTTTTCATACCTAGATTTTCTAGGACCTCCTTATTTGTTTTCATCTCTTTCCATGAGATACGCCCCATTCTTCTATATATCCACATTTCAAGAGCCTCAATTCTTTCTTCCAAATGCTTATTCGTCGTCCATGTTTCCGCACCATACAGAAATGCAGAATATATATAACACTTTATGATTCTCAGTTTTAATATGTGAGATAACTGTTTAGACGTCAGTATATGTTTCATATTGTTGAATGTAGCTTTGGCCATTCCTATTCTCTTCTTGATTTCTGTTTCACATCTGCCATCTTCTGTTATTATATGACCAAGATATACGTAGCTCTTGACTTGTTCCAGGATTTTCCCATTTACGCTTATCTTTAATGTGGGTTTATCGTCTGTTTTGCTAATTATCATAGTTTTTGTTTTCTCAATATTAATGTCGAGTCCATATTACTTACTTAGTCGTTCCCTTTCTACCGTGAGGTGTAGAGGTTTGGAAGAGAGAGCGCCAGACCATTCTATCAGCTGTCTTCTTCCTGGCCTGGTGTCGTGAATTATTCTAATCCCCATATATAAATTAAAACGTAAATGCAAAGCCTAACAAATAAATTTAATAAAAGGAAAGAAGAATGGTAAAGAACAGTGCTGTCACAATGACTGTACTCGAAATCCCCCTTGTTTTCTACTTCGTCGGCAAATTGTAACGCTTTCACGTTGATAGTAAAAGCCTACTGTATTATTACCCGCTTTCTTCAATGAAACGTGTACTGTATCACGCAAGCTGATCAATGACCTAGATTTAATATTTCATTCATTCCATACACGGCGTAACTAAAGACAGATGGACTAAAGGATAGAGAGAAGGGAGAGGCAGAAAGCCGAACACGTGCAACACTAAACACGCGTCGCGCGATACACAATTGCTGCCATCACGCGTGTAAGGCCACATGCACTAACTTTATTTCAAATCGACAGTGATAAAATTCACTACCCTTCCCAGAGTTAGGTTTTAAAATCCTGAAAAACGCTTATTAGGCATTATGACATTATACCGGTTTACGTTTGAAAACATTACAGTACCCAGACAGCACATCTTCGAAACAGGAGGTAGAAGAAATTGCATATTTTGAACGCAGCATATTAGCTCTATTAAATATATATATTTGGGTTCCTTAGGGTTTGCTGACAAAGAAAATGTAAAACGTTACGCAAATAGTCTAGGAATTACCAAGTTATGGCCAAAATAAAATAGTGGGGGTGCCTGACAGCATGAAATCATTTCTGCTCATAAAAATTTTTTTATAACGTGTTTAAAAAAACATTACGTACGGAAATAGCCTACCATGTTAACTCCTATGTGATTGGAGCGCAACAAATGAAAGACTAAACACGATTGGTCGGACTATAAATACTATCTTGTGTTGTCAGGGGAAACGTGAGAAAGGGGTACTTTTTTGAAAAGATGTGTAGACATGGTTTCATTGGTTAGAGCTGCGAATATACACCATTCAGAGCGTCTGTTCATTGCCACATCTTGTAATAAACCTACTAAGAAGCAGTGCGTTGAGCACCAGTGTATATTTTTTTATAAAATAAAGCCTGGAACATCGGCAGATCGGAGTTGTGCTATATTCATTGCCATTCAACGTCACTGTGTAATATTTCCATGAATTGTGGTAAGCTTGTAATATTCAATATCTTTTAATGAAAATTGAATGTAAATTGATAATTTATGTCTGTATATATGTGTGGTTCAGTAGCGAACATGATGTAAAGCCTATAGGCTCCAGCCTGAACAGAAGGTGTCGGAGGAAAGTAAAACTGCATGGAATGGCCAAACAGTACACTGACACCTAGATTATTAACTAGAAAGAAATAATGCTGGAATTGCAGAGGCGTAGTACCTATTAGGGAGGGAAATACTGGTATAAAGTGTTTCAGATGAAGCTGACAGTTGGCCTAACGCTCTGAACTCAATGTTTGTGATGTATTGTGCTCAGTGTAAAAATAGAGTATAAATTAGTTCTGACGTAGAAGGTACAACCTTCTTGTTTCAGGGACCGTGGTCTTAAAGTTATTGAGCAGCACCTGGTCAGAGCTTTGCTGAAGCCAGAAGTGGACAGCATACTCCTTGGTCAATATAGCAACCAGTGGGGTGGCTCCAGAACTCATTACAGTTATCGAGCAGAGGAGTCTTTTACTGCAGTCATCACGCAAGATAAGAGAGTGTGGCCATGGAGCTCAACATTATGTACCCCCATCTTAAAATAACATTGTAACATAAAATTAAGAGGGGAAGTAAATTGTTTTAATACCAGGAACTGAGAACATCTCCAATACTAGTTCTAATAGAAACAAACTATTGAAGTCATGATGACAAATACCAACAGAGCTTGAACAAAACAAAACCAGTATTACCTCATATTACCACTACACAACTGACACACATAGGATACCATTGATAATATATGTCACTACATGAATCATATTAATAAATTCTGTACATATACCTTGTAATTAAAATTGATTGTGATTCCTGGTTCCCCTTGTATTTGAATCAGGACACATATACATTCATGACAGCAATGAATACATATTGTTATTTGAAAAGTTATCAGTGACTCCTTTATGATATCCTCTTAGAGTGTTTTATGTATGTGAGTGTCACAGTGTTGTCAAGTGTGGTGGAATAAATTAAATTGTTTATCTGTCTGTTGTTGTTATGACTTACACTTCATCATACACATACCCTAGACATATAACGTAGTCATCACAATATTCCAGAATAATTCTGACTGAGGCATACATATGTGGCAGCAAGTAAGGTTATCTATAATACACTACTCTTATTAGATATAGATACCTTCACAGCTGATCTCAGTCAGTACACTAAGTCCCCTATAAATATTTATAACATCCCATTTTACCACACCTGGTTCCATTCTAGTCCTCGGTCCTTTAAAGATTGTCTAATGTTGTCCTCCCAGCGGACTCTGGGTCGTCCTGGAGGTCTGGATCCCTGGCTCTTTGTTTCCCATGCTTGTCGTGGTAGCCGATCTTCTCCCATTCTGCAAACATGGCCAAACCATCTTAGTTGGGACTGTTCTATTTGGGTCTGCAGCGGATGGGATTTTAGGCCTTGACGGATCATCTGGTTGCGGACCATGTCTCTTCTTGTTACTTCAACCACTTTCCTGTATACACGTAGGAAATAAACGCATTGTCGTTATATTCCCCGTCTTGTGAATTCTAGCTTCAAAAGAACGAGAACGTAAAGGAAAGCAGTATGTTAATACAGAGGAAGGTAATTGGTAAAGACGCAGACAGCACGTGTTTCACTAAGTGATACATAAATAAATATTACTGAGCTTTACAATGCATCTTAATAACTTCATTTTACTTCACTGTTTCTGTCCACTCTTGCCGTGAAAAGTCATGGTGGTGGTGGTGGTGGTGGTGGTGGGGGGGCGGGGCGGGGGATGGTTTAAGTCTTCAGTCCTGAGTGAAGCGTGTCGTATTGGCTGATGTGAGGTCGTGCTGTTTTGTTATTTCTGTAGGACTGTCCATAAATATGCCCGTTGGTCTTCCACTTGCCCTAAAACCATACTTTCTACTGGTGTAGGCGCGCAATGGTAATTGGTTGGGCTCCATTCTCATGAGATGGCCAAACCATTTTATATTCTGACTCTATATGTTTGTTACAGGGTATAGTTCCTGTAATTTTTCTGATGTCATCCTTTCTCATGCTGTCTCTCCTGCTGGTAACATTAATGGGTTTTCTTAGCCGTTTTCGCAATATGTGATTTTTTCCCCCTTTGTGCTCTAGTCAGGAACCATGTTTGGCACTCATAGCAAAGAATTGGGAAGAATATACAATTTATCAATTATCTTTTTGTTTGATACTGATATTCGGATAACTGAATGATGGTAGCAGTTGGTAATTTATTGCATTGGCTTTTTAACATTGCTTCATTTTCTGTGTCAAGTCTTCCATGTTTTGTAAAAATAATGGCGAGAGATAAGAACTAAAACGACACACCAACAAAATGTAGAAAATTAAGTCGCATTAACGGTTTAGGTAAATTAAGTTGCAGTAACGGTTTAGGTAAATTAAGTCGCAGTAACGGTTTAGGTAAATTAAGTCGCAGTAACGGTTTAGGTAAATTAAGTCGCATTAACGGTTTATGTAAATTAAGTCGCAGTAACGGTTTAGGTAAATTAAGTTGCAGTAACGGTTTAGGTAAATTAAGTTGCAGTAACGGTTTAGGTAAATTAAGTCGCAGGAACGGTTTAGGTAAATTAAGTCGCAGTAACGGTTTAGGTAAATTAAGTCGCATTAATGGTTTAGGTAAATTAAGTCGCAGTAACGGTTTAGGTAAATTAAGTTGCAGTAACGGTTTAGGTAAATTAAGTTGCAGTAACGGTTTAGGTAAATTAAGTTGCAGTAACGGTTTAAGTAAATTAAGTTGCAGTAACGGTTTAGGTAAATTAAGTCGCAGTAACGGTTTAGGTAAGTTAAGTCGCATTAACGGTTTAGGTAAATTAAGTCGCAGTAACGGTTTAGGTAAATTAAGTCGCATTAACGGTTTAGGTAAATTAAGTCGCAGTAACGGTTTAGGTAAATTAAGTCGCAGTAACGGTTTAAGTAAATTAAGTCGCAGTAACGGTTTAGGTAAATTAAGTCGCAGTAACGGTTTAGGTAAATTAAGTCGCATTAACGGTTTAGATAAATTAAGTCGCATTAACGGTTTAGGTAAATTAAGTCGCAGTAACGGTTTAGGTAAATTAAGTCGCATTAACGGTTTAGGTAAATTAAATCGCAGTAACGGTTTAGGTAAATTAAGTCGCAGTAACGGTTTAGGTAAATTAAGTCGCAGTAACGGTTTAGGTAAATTAAGTCGCAGTAACGGTTTATGTAAATTAAGTCGCATTAACGGTTTAGGTAAATTAAGTCGCATTAACGGTTTAGGTAAACATGCTTTCTTCACCAGGATTTGCGCTCTCTACACACATAAGAACTGCTTGCCACGCCGTGATAGCTTAAATGCCCAAACAGCTTGAGCATATATGCTTTGTGTCTTTCTGACAATCATTGAAATTAATAATCCTGTATTATACGAGCTGAAAACTTTTGAATCAGACTTTCAGCATGGTCTGTTCGTCCAGGAGTAACCATGTTTAGAACGTGCAATAATGGCAGATTTCAGTGCTAAACCAAAAGCTTCACCAACAGTCAATCAATACCCTTTAGCTCCCCAAGGAGCATAGGCCTTCAACAAACACTTGCCAAGTCTTCCGGTCCTGTGCCATCCGCTCAAGTTCTTTCCAAGTTTTCCTCATCATTTTCACCTGTTTCCAGTTCTCATCTCCATGTGTTTTTTGGTCTACCTCTGCCTCTCTTTCCCTGTGGATTCCAGAACAAGGACTGTCTTGTAATGCTATCAACAGGTTTCCTCAATGTGTGTCCTATCCATCGCCAGCGTCTTCTTCTCAGCTCTTGTTCCACTGGCACTTGTCTGGTTCTTGTCATCAATTCCACATTTGTGACTTTGTCATACCATTTCAGACCTTCTATTCTACGCAAGCACCCGTTTATAAAAGTCTGTACCTTTTTGGTTGTTGTTTTTGTTGCTCTCCATGTCTCAGAGCCATGCAATATGACTGACTTCACATTTGAGTTGAAGATTCTTATTTTCGTGTTGGACGATTTCTCTTGACCTCCATATGTTTCCAAATGCAATGAAATTCCTCTTGCTTTTTGTATTCTTATTTTGATATCATTGTCTGTCCCTCCAACTTTGTCTATATTACTACCAAGATATGTATACGATTCTAAATCCTTTAGTGGAGTTTCTTCAAGTTCAATCTTGATATCATTTCTTGCATTTATTCTTATAATCTTTGTCTTTTCCCTGTGTATTTTCAGGCCCACTTGTTGTGACCTCTCATCGAGAATTTTTATTTTCTCTTGCATTTGATTGTGGTTATGGGACAGAAGAGCCAAGCCATCTGCAAAACCCAGATCATCAAGCTGTTTAGCCAGATTCCACTGGATTCCATTTCTGTAGTGTGATGTCGATGTTTTCATAACCCAATCTATTGCTAGTAAGAAAAGAAATGGAGACAAGAGGCATCCCTGTCTCACTCCCGTTCTTATCCTAAACGGTTCTGTAAGTTGTCCTTCATGAAGAACTCTGCATGTCATGTCTTCATATGTCTTCCTTATTAAGTTAATGAATTTTCATGGGAACTCCATAATGCCTCATCAGTTTCCAAAGTGATTCTCTGTCTACACTGTCAAATGCCTTTTCGTAGTCCACGAATCCGATGTAAAGCGGTGAATTCCATTCCAGACTTTGTTCAACTATTATTCTCAATGTGGCTATCTGGTCTGTACAGGATCTGTTTTGTCGAAAACCTGCTTGTTCATCTCTCAGTTGCTTGTCTATGGACTCTTTTAATCTCTCAAGGATGATTCTGTTTAATACTTTTCCTGGCACTGATAGTAACATTATTCCTCTATAATTTATGCACTCTTGTAAATTTCCCTTATTAGGCAACTTGACCAGATAACCTTCCTTCCATTCTGTTGGTATTTCCTCTCTCTGCCAGACTTTGCCAAGTAGTTTATATAATATCTCTGTATAGGTATCAATATCTGTTTTGATGTCCTCTGCTGGAATGCAATCTGGACCAGTTGGTTTTCCATCTTTCAGAAGCTTTATCGCTTTCTTTATTTCTTCTGTACTTGGTCGTTCACAGCTGATTTGTAGCTCCTCTTCTGCTGGCTGGATACCTAAGGGATTAGTTGGAGCTGGTCTATTGAGAAGTTCCTCAAAATGTTCTGTCCATCTCTTCATGTATTCTTGTATATTACTAAGCAATTATCCATTCTTATCTTTTATGAGGCCATTTGCTTGTTTATATCTCCCTGTTAGCTTCTTTGTGTTGTTGTACAGGTTCCTCATATTTCCTTTGGCTGCAGCTTCCTCTGCTTCCCTTGCCAACTCTTCAATATACTTCCTCTTGTCTCTTTTGATGTTTCTTCTTATTCTTTGTTTGCTTCTATGTACACTTCATGAGCCTTGACTTTGGAGCTTCTGGTTTTGCTTCTGTTTAAATCTGCTTTCTTGTTTTTCCTGTCTTCTATCTTGGTTTGGTTGTTTGTTGTTATCCATGCTTTGTGCTGATGTTCTCTTTTTCTCAGTACTTCTTCACATGTCTCGTTCCATACATTTTTTACTTGTTGCCAGTGGTCTTCCGTATCTGCTTCATCTTCTAGCGGTTGGAGTATGTCGTGTGAAATTCTAATCCACATATATAAATTAAAAAGTAAATGTAAAGCCTAACAAATAACTTCAATAAAAGGAAAGAAGAATGGTAAAGAACAGTGCTGTCACAATGACTGTACTCGAAATCCCCTTGTTTTCTCCTTCGTCTGCAAATTGTAACGTTTCACGTTGATAGTAAAAGCCTACTGCGTCAATACCCGCTTTCTACGATAAAACGTGTACTGCCTTTCTAAGAAAAACCTTGAGATACGCAAGCTGACCTATATTTAATATTCCATTCATGTCATTTTATACACTAAGTTACCATAAACGAAAGACAGATGGACTAAGGATAGAAAGAAAGGGAGGGGCTTGATAAACTCTGTTTAGTTGTTAACTCATACTGGCTACTAGTTGTTGAATCATGCTTTATTTGCTAAATGATGTGAATGTCCACCAGTGGATAAATGTAGATGTTGGGACTGGTGTAGCAAAGTGTAACGATTGTCAACTCATCAAACCCAGCACAGCTTTGGTCATACAGGTCATCTTGTCCTGGAACGTGATGAGGCTCCGACAAGAATGTGAGTGTAAACAATGAGTGTGTATCTGAATGTCAGTACGCGAATGGTAGAATGATTCGATAGAGTTGACAGGTTGGTAGTACATCACTCATACTCACACTGTTCGAATTCAAGAAGTACTGGAACTACGGTGGTCTTTTTATAACATTTAATGGGACGCACACTTGGACAGTACGTGTATGGTTACAGGAACAAATGTCGACATAGACAGCATAATGTTGATCACAGGAATATCATCTTAAGTTAGCATTCATGCTTGGCAAATATCATAATGGAGCATTCGTAAATAAGCATTCAGCGTTCCATCATGTAAATCATCTGGCTTTACTGACTGGGCACGTCAGACCATAACCAAGATATAGGAAGGCTCCTAAACCTAACCTCGTCTAGCGAATATTCCTTCACGTAAAGTTCAATATATATATATATTTCATAATATAGGAATCCCAGACATGGGTTCTCACATGTAGCAGTGATCTCTTGGTTCATCGAGCGATAGTACAGGCATCCCTTTTTCTCACTCGATAAATACAAAGTATATGAATTTCAACATGGCTGTTCTCTCTCTCGTGAGCTTCACTCACTATAGAATATAGACCAAAATTGGTCATTCATTAAATGTCCTCATTTCTTCATAGGTTCTCTCATAGAGGTAATTGAATAATATCATACAATCCAGTGCTGATACATAGGAATGTCTTCTTCCTTTGAATGGATATTCTTTTTAAAAGTACCACTGTGCATCTGCTTATCAACAACGATGGCGAAGCCCAAGTTCATAATAAATTGTGGTTTTACCTTTTTATGCGAAATATAACTTTGCCATTCCTTGGCAAAAGAGAATAAACACTGGGGTAAAGTACATACAACATGTCTATATGACTATCACTTTTCCCCATCCATATATAGATCACTATTTCGGCAAAAAGCCTGCTACAACAAAACTCAGCATCCTCACAGGATGGCAGCCATGAATCACACCCCTTCGCTAGCGATACTTCCGCTGCATAGCCTTTGACCTTTTCTAGCGACAACCAAATTAGTTCGGCTTAGAAATGCAAAGATATCCATATATAAGACAGACTCGTCCTACTCATACAAACACTACGTATAAATTCAGGCCATAGATATACTGAAGCAAGAACAATCTATTCCTACCCAGCCAAAGAATAAATCACAGTAGGCCTAGAGTCGTCTGCGGAGTCCGATCGAAGATGACGGACTATTTTCAAGGGAAGCAACCCAAAAATGACTTCTCCTTAAGCACTTAAAAAAGGAAATACTTTGCTTCCAAAATATTTGCGAACATAATAAGAATATAAATGTATTATATTGCAAGATAGTAAAAATTGCCCTTTACAGTCTTACCACACCTCCCGGGAAAAAAAAAATAAAATTTTTTTTTTTAAATACATCTAGGAGCACCGTAGAATAGGCTCACAACGCAAGAATACTGCGCAGATGAAAATATCAGGAATAACTATAATTCCTAATATGACTGGTGAGAATATATATCTCAAAATCTGAGAGAAATTGTTTCCCTACGAATAAATGTTTCCAGGAAGGTGTGATGTACGTATAATACAATTCTGGTAATTATACAATGCATACCAAAAATTCACACTATAATCTTAAATTTATGATTTATGAAGAAACAATCATCAAAGAACAGCGGTGAATTAACATCAATAAACCGCTAAGTAGAGATACCATCATTCTATTATTAAATTACAAATGTGTATCTTAATAAAGAAACAAAAAATAACTGTTGTAAAGTTATACATATTAAAAAGATCCAATATTTAACAGTTAAGTGGCATCATGTGGGCATCTGGACAGAATGTCCGCCATCACATTTTCTGAACCACGGATAGCTCGTACCGAAAAATGAAAAGGTTGAAGAGCGATTGCGTATCGAGTTGATCTCGAGCTCTTCAAGTTCTTACTTTGGATAGCCGTAAGAGCTTTTTGGTCAGTTTCCACTACGAAATGCGCGCCCAGAAGGAATCTTTGGAGTTTGAGAATTGACCAAACCACCGCCAATAATTCGCGGTCTAAAACCGAGTAATTCCTTTCTGCAGCATTAAGTTTTCTGGATATATACATTACAGGATGCAGAGTTCCAGAGTACTCTTGCATTAGTGCCGCTCCAATCCCAGTGGATGAAGCGTCACTACGAAGAACAAATGTCTTATCTGTTGTAGGTAACACTAAAATAGGTGGTGATGAAAACATAGTTTTGATCTTCTCTAGTGAAGATTGGCATTCATGAGACCAGTGAACCATGTTAGGCGACCCTTTCTTTAATAGTGTAGAGAGAGGTGCCATGATAGAGGACAGATTCGGAATGAAACGTCCATAAAATTGTATGAGACCTAAAAGACTTCGCACTTGCTTTTTAGTCCTAGGGATAGAGATGTTAAGTATCTTAGTGATATTATGGTCTTCTGTCTTCAAGAAACCGTGACCTACTCGATGGCCTAAGAAAGCAATTTCGCTAAAGCCAATACAAGCTTTAGATGGTTTTGCTGTCAGGTTATACTCACGCAGAGTTGATAATAATTCAACTAATCCTGAATAGTGATCTTCCCAAGTATCGCTGAAAAGACAGATGTCGTCTAGATAAGCAATGACATCTGACCGATACGATAGGATTCGACGCATCATGCGTACAAATGTAGCTGGTGCGTTCATAAGGCCGAAAGGCATAAAATTCCATTGGAAAAGGCCTCTGGGAGTAGAGAAAGCGGTAAGAGGTTTGGCGCGTTCGGATAATGGAACTTGCCAATATCCTTTAGACAAATCAAGTTTAGTGAAAAAATGCGATTTAGAAAGACGAGTAAGTAACTCTTCTAGTAAAGGCATAGGTTCAGCATCGAACTTCGTAACTTGATTCAATTTGCGATAGTCAACGCAAAGACGTATGTTATTGTCTTTTTTTCGAACAATAACCATCGGCGAAGAATATGCAGAAGTGGATGGTTCGATTATTTGTAAATCTATCATTTCATCCAACTCCTTTTCAACCTGTGTTTGGAAATGTATAGGGATAGGATAAGGCCTAACCCTAATTGGAGTATGTTCAGTTAGAACAATGTCATGCTCAATGACATGAGTTTGTCCAGGGATGTCAGTGAGGACATCCTGAAATGTTTGTAACATAGACGAAACTTGTCGCCGTTCTCCTAGAGACAAATCAGGAGAAACAGTAACGTCTTTCCATGATTCACTAGAATGAAGTGGGATCATTGGAAGCGGGAGATTAACATCCGAAAAACTTGTTTCCTCATCCTGTATTACAGACAGTGATGAGTAATGACCATGTTTGACATGAGAATCGTCCGTTGCCTGGAAAATAGGCTGTAAATAGTCAGGACGTTCATGGAACTCCGTAAGCATATTGATGTGGAGGTTTTATGCTTCCCGTTAATATCGACGATGTAGTCAACATCTGAAATTTTCGATATTATATCGTACGGACCTTTCCAACTAATAAGGAGTCTATTTTCACGACAAGGTAGCAAAACAAATGCTTTGTCACCAGGACAAAGTTGTCGTAAAGTTCTCTTCTTATTAGCAAATTGTCTTGCCTTCTGCTTAGCAAATTCAGAAGAGGACGTTGCCAATTTGCATGCTTCGATAATCTTTTGTCTCAGCGCGATGACATACTCGTAAGAAGATTTTGTGTCATCGTCAATATTGTCAGCTGTTATAAGATCATGCAGCAAAGACATTGGGCCGCGCGGTCGCGCGCCAAAGACAAGTTCAAAGGGCGAAAACCCTGTATGTTCATTGGGGACCTCTCTGTACGCGAAGAGGGCCGCGGGTAAAACCCTATCCCAATCTTGAGGATGATCCTCAGTTATCTTCCCTAATAAGTTCTTAAGTGTTCTATTTAGTCGCTCGACCATCCCATTGGACATAGGATGATAGATGCTACTCAAAGATCTCTCTATCTGTAGAGTAGACATTACTTGAGACATGGTATCCGATATCAGTTGGGTGCCATGATCTGATAATATTTCTCCGGGGAATCCCAGCCGAGAAAATATAAGCCAAAGAGCATCTGCAATGTCAGCGGTAGTAATGCTCTTTAGAGGGATAGCCTCTGGCCAACGTGTGCACATGTCTACACACGTTAAGATAAACTGATGTCCTCTAGCAGATTTGATCTTGAATGGACCAATGATGTCTATCGCCATTTTCTGGAATGGACGAATAGGAATATCTGCAGCCTGAATAGGCGCAGCATGACGAGGACCTTTGGATTTGACTTCTTGACATACTTTACAGGATCGACAATAGATCCGTATGTCCTTGTTCACAAAAGGCCAAAAGAAAGCCGCAAGAACTCTTGACTTAGTACGGGAAAAACCCATGTGACCAGCACACTGCGAGTCGTGTGCATGTTGTAAGATCTTAACTCTCAAATTCTTGGGTACAAGAATCTGAGAATGACTTGACTTAGTGGAGTCTTGCACCATACGTACAAGTACGCCATTCTTCATTGTAATCCAAGATTTACAATTTGAATCTTTATTCGGATCACCTTTTGTTACAAGAGTGAAGAATTTCTTAAGAGTCGGATCTTCTTCTTGTTGTTTTATAAACGAGTCACGAGAAATTACCAAGGGATCATCTTGGTTATGCACTTCATTATCTTCAACAGATGAAGTTTCAGGCATATTGAGAGCTTGAGCTCTAGTGACTACTGCATTAGCAGATTGCATATTTTGATTTTCCCAAACGGAAATTTGCTCCGGAGTGCATTCTTTGACTCCGTGAATGCGACCGATGATAAGATCAGCGATCGGATTCGGCAAAAGACATGCGTGTACATCTCCTGTGAAGAAAGGAGTAGCAATCCTAATGATAGCGGTAGAGTATTTCTCTATGGTGCCGCCAAATGTTACGCATTTGACTACTTTGCCTGTAGAATGAGAAGGATCTATGAGTGACTGCCTAACCCCAATAGTTGTGCATCCAGAATCAAAAAGTACTGAGACTGGATTGTCATTTACTAAACCTTTGTGTAAGACAAGGGAACCTCTCCCATCATGCGCGATTGACGCAGGAAGAGCGGGAAGAGGATGGCCACAGCTTAAAGTAGACACTGTGGTTGGCTCAAATAATGTTTTGCATTGGGGGCACTGAGATGCTCTCCCAAAATCAAAAGCGGCACATGCCATATTATTAGAGTCATCATTATCTTTATTTTGTTTTTAGGCTTCGTGGGACTCTTGCTGTGCAGAGTTCGCCTGGTAATGAGCTTTATGTTTTTTGAATTGTGCTCTACCTCTGTTATTATTGCCTCTGTACTTATCATTGTTTCCATCATTATAACCCCTACTCGGGTTTGAATCATAGCTCCTTTGGTTACTATCATCATATTCATTATAATGAGTATCTCGGTAATTATGATCCTGTTGTCTCCATGAAGGAAAACTTGGATAGTTTCTAGAATGACTTCCTTTGCGAAAGTTCCTGTAATTATGACCACCCTGAATCGAGGGCTGTCAGCTCTTCTCCAGGTATTCGAAGAAGAACCCTGAAATGATTGGTTACCTTGGTTCTGATAACTGTAATAGTTACCTTTTTTTATTAAACCTATTTTGAGGTCCTTGGAATTTGTGAGAGTGATTAGGGTTGTATGGTGTTGCAGAAGCAACTGGCATACCTTCTTTAACCTTACTGTTGCTAATAGCTACGTCCGGATGTGCAGTGACGTATTGGGTACAATACTGTTCCATTTCTTTTAGAGACTTAGGTTTACGCTCATGTAAGAATTCGAGGAAAGGTTTATTTATACTTGACATAATCTTGTCTCTGAGTATCAAGTCCATAAGGGCTTCATAAGTCTTTTTCTGTTTTGGATAGCTCAATCCAACGATCAAATGTAAGACGTGTTCTTGCAATGAATTCTGAGAATTCTACACCTGCCTCAGGCACCATTGTCTTAAACAACTTCCGATAACCCTCTTCAGACAACTGATACTTCTTAACAAGGCTGCCCTAATAACATCATAGTTATCTTTGTCAGCCTCTTCAACCAAACTTAAACTAGTCAGAGAATCACCTTTCAGATTTTCTGATAACTGGTTAGCATATTGTGATTTGTCCACATTATGTGCTCGACACGAGCGTTCAAATCTGTTTAGCCAGAATGTTATGTCATCACTGGAAGGGTTGAACGCTGGTACCTTGACCTTGTAAGTAAAGGGTTTACCATTACCACTAGATGCTTGATTAACATTACTTATGTTTGTTAACTTTAACTTTTCTAACTCAAATGCTAAAAGTTCTTTTTGGTGTTCATGTTCTCTTATTGCTTTTTTCTCTTGTGCAGTAGCCTCATCTTTTCTTTTCTCTTTTTCCATTTCCATCAGGAATCTTTTTTCATCAGTCTGTATCTGCAATCTCTTTTGTTCATCCTCTCTTTGTAATTTTTTTTCCTCAGCTTCTAATCTTTTCTCCTCAGCTGCTAATTTCTTTTCTTCAATCAATGCTTTTCTTTCTTCAGCAGCAGCAGCAAGTTTTCTCTCTTCTGCAGCTAATGCTTTGTCATATTGAGCAACTGCCCATTGTTCTAATTGCTGACCAGTCTTATCAAGAGCCCTGCCTTGTGTGATAAAATAATCTAAGGTAGACATCTTGTCTAATAAGATCAGTAATTTGCAAAAGTAAATAAATTCACTTTCTTAGTCTTAATCAAAGACCTTGTATGATAACTTTTTAACCTGTGGAAAAATAGTACTTAACTATCCCAATCACTGTGGGAAACAAGCCTTACAAAGGTCTTGTATAAATCCTTATATAATAACAGCTATAAGTTGCTGGTTCACTCTATAATATAAGTGCAGTGCACCAGAAATAGTGTTTTATATCATCAACTGTGTACCTTTAGTAATAGCAATTGACTATCAGTTGATTCTTGTACATCAATTTATATGATCAACTATATTTTAAATAGTGTATGTCGATCAGGCACCAAACAAAACAGTTATACAGAAGAACATGAAAACATTTGCGGAAATGAAATAAATCAAATGGGAAAAACAATAAAAGATAAACCGCAAGAGGATAACAAATACAAATAACGCCACAGTATATAAATATAAATTGAGAATAGAACTGAAAGATAGAATAGGGTAGACCAACAAATTACAAACAAATCAAAACAAACTAAAGAACAGAGGAATATTACAAAAACAACAATGAGTACAGTCTTCACAGCTAACACTAATAGCAACAGCTGTCGCAGCAAATTTTCAATCAAGAAAATTGCACCTATAGAAACGCACACATCAGACCCTCTATTACGTGGGATACTCTGCTGTGTGACACCGCCCAACCGAAACAACAACCCGCTGGATACAAACAAATATCACATATAAATAGTTAAACATAAATACATAAATGCATAAATAGTATGGCAATATGATGTAAATAGAGTGTTGCAGAAAGAATGTGTTGGAATGAAGGCTCAGCTACACTGCCTAATAGTACAGTACTGTGGTACTTTATTAAACAAATACTTCTGGTCTAATTATTTTAAATTCAACACAGAAATAGAAGCTCCATCGTTGATTTGAATGATAACAATCAATGTAGGACTTCTCAGTTCAATAACATTTTCTTTCGCAAACACTGTCAAATATTCTCCAGTCCTGATGTGTAATGTTCTATGTTTCAACCAAGCTTGCCGTGTAACACTGTCAGTTGTATGGCAAATGTCCAATGAACCAAATGTCAACAAACCCTGACCTAGTTACTGCATACTCTCGACAGGACAGGTCACGCTGACATCACTGTAGAGTTGTACTGTTGATGTATTTGTGTGTCGTAACAGACCCCAAGGAACGTCTGGTCTCAGTAGTTTACTTCTCAATATAGTCACTGTGCAGGTTGACCCAGGAAGCTGGCACACCAGTTGATAAACTCTGTTTAGTTGTTAACTCATACTGGCTACTAGTTGTTGAATCATGCTTTATTTGCTAAATGATGTGAATGTCCACCAGTGGATAAATGTAGATGTTGGGACTGGTGTAGCAAAGTGTAACGATTGTCAACTCATCAAACCCAGCACAGTTTTGGTCATACAGGTCATCTTGTCCTGGAACGTGATGAGGCTCCGACAAGAATGTGAGTGTAAACAATGAGTGTGTATCTGAATGTCAGTACGCGAATGGTAGAATGATTCGATAGAGTTGACAGGTTGGTAGTACATCACTCATACTCACACTGTTCGAATTCAAGAAGTACTGGAACTACGGTGGTCTTTTTATAACATTTAATGGGACGCACACTTGGACAGTACGTGTATGGTTACAGGAACAAATGTCGACATAGACAGCATAATGTTGATCACAGGAATATCATCTTAAGTTAGCATTCATGCTTGGCAAATATCATAATGGAGCATTCGTAAATAAGCATTCAGCGTTCCATCATGTAAATCATCTGGCTTTACTGACTGGGCACGTCAGACCATAACCAAGATATAGGAAGGCTCCTAAACCTAACCTCGTCTAGCGAATATTCCTTCACGTAAAGTTCAATATATATATATTTCATAATATAGGAATCCCAGACATGGGTTCTCACATGTAGCAGTGATCTCTTGGTTCATCGAGCGATAGTACAGGCATCCCTTTTTCTCACTCGATAAATACAAAGTATATGAATTTCAACATGGCTGTTCTCTCTCTCGTGAGCTTCACTCACTATAGAATATAGACCAAAATTGGTCATTCATTAAATGTCCTCATTTCTTCATAGGTTCTCTCATAGAGGTAATTGAATAATATCATACAATCCAGTGCTGATACATAGGAATGTCTTCTTCCTTTGAATGGATATTCTTTTTAAAAGTACCACTGTGCATCTGCTTATCAACAACGATGGCGAAGCCCAAGTTAATAATAAATTGTGGTTTTACCTTTTTATGCGAAATATAACTTTGCCATTCCTTGGCAAAAGAGAATAAACACTGGGGTAAAGTACATACAACATGTCTATATGACTATCACTTTTCCCCATCCATATATAGATCACTATTTCGGCAAAAAGCCTGCTACAACAAAACTCAGCATCCTCACAGGATGGCAGCCATGAATCACACCCCTTCGCTAGCGATACTTCCGCTGCATAGCCTTTGACCTTTTCTAGCGACAACCAAATTAGTTCGGCTTAGAAATGCAAAGATATCCATATATAAGACAGACTCGTCCTACTCATACAAACACTACGTATAAATTCAGGCCATAGATATACTGAAGCAAGAACAATCTATTCCTACCCAGCCAAAGAATAAATCACAGTAGGCCTAGAGTCGTCTGCGGAGTCCGATCGAAGATGACGGACTATTTTCAAGGGAAGCAACCCAAAAATGACTTCTCCTTAAGCACTTAAAAAAGGAAATACTTTGCTTCCAAAATATTTGCGAACATAATAAGAATATAAATGTATTATATTGCAAGATAGTAAAAATTGCCCTTTACAGGGCTGAAAGCCGGAACGCAGGCAATACTACCACAGTCTCGCGATACACAATTAATGCCACCCCTAACACGCGTGTAAGGCCACAAGCACTAGCTTTTTTCAAATCGACAGTGATAAAAAACACTACCCATACGAGAGTTAGGTTTTAAAAACTTACAAAACGCTTATTAGGAAACATGACATTCTACTGTTTTATGTCTAAAATCCTGACATTAGTCTGACAGTACAGCAGGACAGGTGGCGGTTCTAAACATTAAAAAAAAAAAAAAAACAACTACACGACTATCCTAGAAAATACATATTTTGAACGCAGCCCCTTAGCCCCATTAAATTTGTATATTTGGGTTCCTTAGGACTTGCTGACAAAGAATATGTTAAACGTTACGCAAATAGTCTAGGAATTAACAAATTATAGCCAAAAGAAATAGTGAGGGATGTCAGACAACACCAAAATCAGAATCGCTCAGTGGCAGATTTTTACACCACCATTGTACGGGAAATAGGTCCCCATGTTACCTCCTATTTGATTGGCGGAAAGTAAATGTAAGGCTAAACACGATTAGTCGGGCTATAAATACTATCTTTTGTTGTTAGGGGAGACGGAAGGAAGGGTACTTTTTTTGAAAAGCTGTGTAAACATGGCACGATTGGTTAGACCCGCCAATATAGTCAATCAGAGGCGTCAAGTCAGCACCACATTTTCAAATAAACTTACTAAAGAACCAGTGCGTTGAGCGCCAGTGCATATTTTTCTAAAAAAAAGCCTGGGACATCGGCAGATCGAAATTGTGCTATATTCATTGCCAGTCAACGTAACTGTGTATTATTCCATGAATTGTGGTAAGCTTGAAATATTTGATATCTTTTTAATGAAAATTGAATGTAAATTGATAATTTATGTTTGTATATATGTGTGGTTCAGTAGCGAACATGAGGTAAAGCCTATATAGTGCTCCAACCTGAACAGAAGGTGTCGGAGGAAAGTAAAACTACATGGAATTGCCAAACAGTACACTGACACCTATCTTATTGACTAGAAAGAAATAATGCTGGAATTGCAGAGGCGTAGTAACCATTAGGGAGGAGTATACTGGTGAAAATTGTTTCAGATGAAGATAGCAGTTGGCCTACCGCTCTGAACTCAGTGTTTGTTATGTATTGTGTTCAGTCTAGAAATTTATTATAAATTAGTTCTGAAATAGGAGGTACAACCTTCTTGTTTCAGGGACCGTGGTCCTAAAGTTATTGAGCAGCACCTGGTCTGAGCTTTGCTGAACCTAGAGGCTGACAGCATACTCCTGGGTCCAGATAGTGACCAGTGAGGTGTCTCCAGAACACAGGGAGGCTATCGAGCAGAGGAGTCTTTTCCTGCCGCCATCACGAAAGATAAGCGTCTGTGGCCAGAGGAGCTCAACATTATCCCCCCCCCCCCCTCAAAATCTGACTTTATAATAAAACAGAGGGAAAATACAGTGTTTAAATTGATAGGAACTGTGAACTTTTCCCCAAACTATTTCCAAGATAAACAAACACTTGAAGTCATGATGACAAATAACAACATAGCTTGATAAAACAAAACCAGTATTACCTCATATTACTACTACACAACTGACACACATAGGATAATATTAATAAAATATGCCACTACAAGGTTCATATTGATAAATTCTGTACATATAAATTGTAATTAAAATTGATTGTGATTCCTGGTTCACTTTATAGATGAATCAGGACATATATATTAGTGAAAGTAATTAATACATATTTATGTTTGAAACTTTACCAGTGCCTCATTTAAGATAGTCTTATAGAGTGTTAAATGTGTGTGTGTGTCACAGTGTTGTCAAGTGTGGTGGAATAAATTAAATTGTTTATCTGTCTGTTGTTGTTGTGACTTACACTTCATCATATACATAACCCTAGACATTTAACGTAGTCATCACAATATTCCAGAATAATTCTGACTGAGACATAAATGTGGTAGCAAGTAAGGTTATCTGTAAAACACTACACCTATTAGATACAGATACCTTCACAGCTGATCTCAGTCAGTACACTAAGTCCCCTATAAATATTTATAACATCCCACATTACCACAGAGTACTTGGTATTTGTTGGATACTGTGATAGAAAACTTTTCTCTTATTTCCTGATTTCTTAGATATCCCACATTGTACTGTTGTCTATAGCTATATACTGTTGTAAATTTCTTGAGTTTTAATTTTGTTTTAGCCAACAGAAGATGTTGGTCTAATACCACATCTGCTCTTCTACATACTTTTACATCATGCAATGATGACTTAAACTTCTTACTTATGCATATGTGATCAATCTGATTCTCAGTTCTGTGGTCTGGCGATATCCATGTTGCTTTATGTCGTGAGAAATTCTAATCCACATATATAAATTATCAGGAAAATGTAAAGCCTAACACATAAATTCAATAAACGGAAAGAAGAATGGTAAAGAACAGTGCTGTCACAATGACTGTACTCGAAATCCCCCTTGTTTTCTACTTCGTCTGCAAATTGTAACGTTTCACGTTGATAGTAAAAGCCTACTGCTTCAATACCCGCTTTCTACGATAAAACGTGTACTGCCTTTCTAAGAAAAACCTTGAGATACGCAAGTTGACCTAGATTTAAAATTCCATTCATGTCATTTTATACACTACGTTACCAAAAAACGAAAGACAGATGGACTAAAGGATAGAGAGAAGGGAGGGGCTGAAAGCCGGAACGCAGGCAATACTACCACAGTCGCGCGATACACAATTACTACCATCACGCGTGTAAGGCCACATACACTAGCTTTTTTCAAATCGACAGTGATAAAAAAACACTACCCATACGAGAGGTAGTTTTTAAAAACCTGAAAATTCTTATTAGGAAATATGACATTATACTGGTTTACGTTTGAAAACATTACAGTACCCAGACACCACATCGTATTCGAAGTAAACAGGAGGTAGAAGAAAGTGCATATTTTGAACACAGCCACTTAGCTCCTTTAAATTTGTATATTTGGGTTCCTTGGGACTTGCTGACAAAGAATATGTTAAACGTTAAGCAAATAGTCTAGGAATTACCAAATTATAGCCAAAATAAAATAGTGAGGGTGTCAGACAACACTAGAATCAGAATCGCTCAGTGGCAGATTTTCACACCACCATTGTACGGGGATTGGGTCTCCATGTTAAATCCGATGTGATTGGAGCGCAATAAATGTAAGGCTAAACACGATTAGTCGGGCTATAAATACTATCTTTTTTTGTCAGGGGAAACGGGAGTAGGAGTACGTTTTTTCAAACGATTGGGTAAACATGGCACGATTAGTTAGACCTGCGAATATAGTCAATTAGAGGCGTCAGGTCAGCACCACATGTTCAAATAAACTTACTACAGAACCAGTGCGTTGAGCACCAGTGCATATTTTTCTAAATAAAAGCCTGGGACATCGGCAGATCGAAATTGTGCTATATTCAGTGCCAGTCAACGTAATTCTGTATTATTTCCATGAATTGTGGTAAGCTTGAAATATTTGATATCTTTTAATGAAAATTGAATGTAAATTGATAATTTATGTCTGCAGACCTATATATGTGTGGTTCAGTAGCGAACATGAGGTGAAGCCTATATAGTGCTCCAACCTGAACAGAAGGTGTCGGAGGAAAGTAAAACTACATGGAATTGCCAAACAGTACACTGACACCTATTTTATTGACTAGAAAGAAATAATGCTGGAATTGCAGAGGCGTAGGAACCATTAGGGAGGAATATACTGGTGAAAATTGTTTCAGATGAAGATAGCAGTTGGCCTACCGCTCTGAACTCAGTGTTTGTTATGTATTGTGCTCAGTGTAGAAATAGAGTATAAATTAGTTCTGAAGTAGGAGGTGCAACCTTCTTGTTTCAGGGACTGTGGTCCTAAAGTTATTGAGCAGCACCTGGTCAGAGCTTTGCTGAATCCAGAGGCGGACAGCAGACTCCTTGGTCCATATAGCAAACAGTGAGGTGTCTCCAGAACACAGGGGAGCAATCGAGCAGAGGAGTCTTTTCCTGCCGCCATCACGAAAGATAAGCCTATGTGGCCAGCGGAGCTCAACATTATGTAACCCCATTTAAACTGACATTGTATAAAAATAAGAGGGGAAATTAACTGTTTTAATGAACGGAACTGAGAACATCTCCAATACTAGTTCCAACAGAAACAAACACTTGAAGTCATGATGACAAATAACAACATAGCTTGATAAAACAAAACCAGTATTACCTCATATTACTACAACACAACTGACACACATAGGATAATATTAATAAAATATGTCACTACAAGATTCATATTGATAAATTCTGTACATATAACTTGTAATTAAAATTGATGGTGATTCCTGGTTCACTTTGTATTTGAATCAGGACACATATATATTAATGAAAAGTACTTAATACATATTGATATTTGAAAATTTACCAGTGACTCATTTAAGATAGTCTTATAGAATGTTACATGTGTGTGAGTGTCACAGTGTTGTCAAGTGTGGTGGAATAAATTAAATTGTTTATCTGTCTGTTGTTGTTGTGACTTACACTTCATCATATACATACCCTAGACATTCAACGTAGTCATCACAATATTCCAGAATAATTCTGACTGAGGTATAAATATGTGGTAGCAAGTAAGGTCATCTGTAATACACTACCCTTATTAGATATAGATACCTTCACAGCTGATCTCAGTCAGTACACTAAGTCCCCTATAAATATTTATAACATCCCACTTTACCACATATATTGGGGTCTCGCTCCAGGGATATTGAACTTTCTCCTGTTATAGATATTGGGAATAAAAAGAATTAAAAGGTATCCTTGGGTGGAAATAAATAAGGTTGAGCTCTCAGTGCCTGTAGTGTCCTTAGATAATTATTGAAAGATTGAATTGCATGTTAGACAATGGCCGACTTGGCAAAATTTCGATCTGCTGCTGTACAGACTGCGAAAGAGTTAGGAATGGACGGGCAAATTATGATTGCTTATGTCACTGCTGAATGTGACAAATATATTGAACGGGAAGAAAGAAGATTAGAAAAAGAGGCCGAAAGAAAGTTAGAGGCTGAAAAGGAAATTAAGAGGTTGCAGATTGAGGCTGAGGCTAAGAGGTTGCAGATTGAGGCTGAGGCTAAGAGGTTGCAAATTGAGGCTGAGGCTAAGAGGTTGCAGATTGAGGCTGACAAAGAGGCTAAAGCATTGGAAGCCGAGGAAAGAAGACAGGCTGCAGAAAGAGAAGAAAAGAGATTAGCTGCAGAAAGGGAAGCAGAAAAGGAGGAGAAGAGATTAAAAAGGGAACATGATTTACGACTAAGGGAGTTCGAGTTTCAAGGCCATGCTCCTGAAAATGGTGCCAGTCCCTTTACCTCTGATGCCACTGCTAGCCAGGGAGCCTCAACCTCAGCTATGAATTTTCATTTAGATCATTTCGTTGAGAAAGACGATGATATTGAGAGCTATCTAAATAGATATGAACTATTGGCTACCACATATGGGTTAGAGAGAGAAAGGTGGAGCTTAAAGTTATCTCAAGGACTTCGTGGGGCAGCTTATGAAGTTTTTGCCAAAATGAGCAGAGGTGATCAGGAAAATTATGACATGCTAAAGCAGGCTCTTTTGTTAAGATATGAAAAGAACGCAGAATTTTATAGGAAAAAATTTAGGAATGCTAAACTACTGTCAGGTGAAACCTATCACCAGTTCTCTGCACGGTTAGAGACGTACTTGGAGAAATGGACTTCTCTGGGGAAAACCCAAGATCTTAAGGAAATGGTCCTTATAGAACAATTAAGAGAGTCCATGGCTCCAGACCTGAGAAAGTTTCTCATGGAACAAGGTGCAGAGAGGCTGGGTGAGTTGCTAAATGTTGCAGAAAGGTATCAAGCAGCTCAGGCAGAGGTATCAGGTAACAAAAAGAAACAGGTAGAAAATTTTAGGGCTCCACAGAACTTTAATAAATTTGATCCTAGAGATCAAAACAAAGGTAAGCACCAATTTGATAGGCCACGGTATGACAATAAAAATAAAACCCCACAATTCGATGAAAGGAAATATGATGAAAGAAAATCTTTCAACCAAGGGAAAAGGTGGTGTAAAAATTGTGAGATGAACAATCATGACACTGACCGTTGCAGAAGGAACCCTATAGTTATGGCAACCCTTCAGGTCAGGTCGACCTCAAGAAAGGAGGAGGATATTATGTTAGATACCACTCCAGAAGAGATGAGGAAGGCACAGGCTGGGGATAAGACCCTCAAGCCTTGTTTCAGGAAATTGTCAATTTGTCATACAACTCCAGGCAACGGAGATTTTTACATGAAAAACAAGTTGATGTACAGGAAGACTGGAGCTAGATCCAAAGGTCAGGGACAGCTGGTACTTCCTAAAAGATATAGGACAGAATTAATAAGGAGCCTACATGTGAAACCAGATGGGGACCATGAGAAAATAGGTACCATCATCCAAAAGGTGGCTCACAATTATTATTGGCCCAAGGCAAGATGGGACATTGAGAATTTTGTAGAAAGGTGTAGCATAGCACATGAGGGAACACCCACAAGTGGGAACATTGATCAGGACCTGGACACGCCAAGGGGCAAAATTAGGCCTGACAATAAAAAGAAGTATAAATTTGATAAAGTGGACCAAAGGGAATGGGAAGCCCCTTTTCACGGACAAGCTTCACTTAACTGTTTTACAATGGCCACTATGCAGAGAGTGCAAAAAGATGTCTTACCCCAGGATAAGCCGAAAATCCCTCAATCGGACTTAAACAAACTGGAGGAAGAAGATATCGAGAGGAAATCTCTCATCAAGAATTTTAAGTGGGCAGACAGCCCCAAGAAAAGAATTGGTAGCGGTCGTTTTGTGACTGATAATTCTGGGAAGAAAAATCATCACTATAGCGCTTCCAGTGGAAGAGATCATATCGGTCCATGGACAAATAGGTCCACAAAATTAAAGGTCCATATGTAACGCTGTTAAGAACGTGGACTGATGAAAAAGCAGAGGAAAATATTACATCCTCATACCAATATGTGAATGAGCTGACCACTCGTTTAAAAACTGGCTGGAAACTTGCCAATGAAAATTTGAAACAAGCCAGGAAGAAACATGCTGCCTATTATAACAGGAAAGCTAAAGACAGAGATTTGGCTGTGGGAGAGAAGGTACTGCTTCTTCTCCCCGGGAGTCAGAATAAGTTACAAATTGGATGGCAAGGTCCATATACAGTTCTAGAGAAGGTGCCTAGAACCAATTATAAGATAGATAAGAAGGGGAAAGAAAAAATCTATCATGTGAATCTCCTGAAGAAATATTTGGAAAGAGAACATCAGGAAGAGACACACTTGTTGACCTTGTCCATTGCCATGGAGATGAAGAAGGAACCACTTTCATCATTTGAATATCCATTACACCCCTGTGAGACAGCGGCACAGGTGAAAATCAGTACACATTTAACGAAAACTCAGAAAGAGAGAGTACAACAGGTTCTAGAGAATCATGCAGAGGTGTTAACAGACCGACCAGGGCATACAAACTTATTGGAATATGATATGAAACTGATAGACCCCACACCTGTCTGTATGAAACCATATTCGATTCCTTTTGCTAAGGAGAAAGCTTTGAAGGAAGAGATAGACTATTTGTTGAAGGAAGGAATTATTTCACACAGTGAATCTTCGTATAGTTCCGGTGTCGTACTCTTAAGGAAGCCCTCTGGAGAACATAGACTCTATATAGATTACAGGAGACTGAATGCTATTACAGAAGGACAGGTGGATCCATTGCCGGATACAAATCAGTTGTTTGCCAGACTAAATAAAGCTAAATATTTCTCAAAAGTGGATCTGAGTAAAGGATACTATCAGATTCCAGTAAAGCCGGAGGTTAGACCATACCTAGCTTTTAGTACCTCAGAAGTACACTATGAGTTTAACAGATTGCCATTTGGATTGAAGAATGCGCCTAGTGTCTTCTCTAGAATGATGAGAAAATTATTGGACCCTCTGAATAATCCATGTATCACAAATTTCATGGATGAAATCCTTATAGCAACAGAAACATTTGAGGAACACATTGACTCTCTGAACATGCTGTTTAATCGACTTAGGGAAGCGAATTTAACAGCCCGACCAACCAAATGTTGCGTTGGATGTAAAGAATTGGAATTCTTGGGAAACACAGTTTATCAGGGAAACATGACCCCTGACCCCAAGAATTTAGAGAAACTAAAGAAAGCCCCGAGACCACAAACCAAGAAAGACGTGAGATCCTTTGTCTCATTATGTGGTTTCTACCAAAAGTATTTCAAAAACTTTAATTCCATATGTGCACCGTTAACTGATTTGACACGTAAGGGAAATCCAGATCGAATTACATGGACACCACAAAGTGAAATGGCTTACCAAGAATTGAAGGAAAAGCTCACAAGTAAACCTATTTTGAAATTACCTGACTTAAGTCAAGAATTCATAGTAAGGACGGATGCCAGTAATATTGGGTTAGGTGCAACTCTGCTACAGAGATCAGATGCATTGGATGGGGAATTAAGCCCAGTGGCATATGCTAGCAGAAAGTTGAATAAAGCTGAAACCAACTACTCAACTAGCGAAAAAGAATGTCTTGCAGTAATATGGGCGATAAAGAAATTCAATATTTATCTGTATGGGAAGGCATTTAAGTTGCAAACGGATCACAAACCTTTGTCGTTTCTAGCACAGGCTAGACATGAGAATTCTAGATTACTCCGTTGGTCTTTATTGATGCAGCCATTTGAGTTTAGCATAGAGTATATAAGTGGAAAAACAAATCTGGGAGCGGATTTTTTAAGCCGCCATCCGTGTGATGAGAATCACCCTAAACTCCAGGAAAAATAATAAATTTCTCTATGTGTATATAGAATTATAGACTGACATATAACGTCTGTTTTAAGTGGGGAGGATTTGTCGTGAGAAATTCTAATCCACATATATAAATTATCAGGAAAATGTAAAGCCTAACACATAAATTCAATAAACGGAAAGAAGAATGGTAAAGAACAGTGCTGTCACAATGACTGTACTCGAAATCCCCCTTGTTTTCTACTTCGTCTGCAAATTGTAACGTTTCACGTTGATAGTAAAAGCCTACTGCTTCAATACCCGCTTTCTACGATAAAACGTGTACTGCCTTTCTAAGAAAAACCTTGAGATACGCAAGTTGACCTAGATTTAAAATTCCATTCATGTCATTTTATACACTACGTTACCAAAAAACGAAAGACAGATGGACTAAAGGATAGAGAGAAGGGAGGGGCTGAAAGCCGGAACGCAGGCAATACTACCACTGTCGCGCGATACACAATTACTACCATCACGCGTGTAAGGCCACATGCACTAGCTTTTTTCAAATCGACAGTGATAAAAAACACTACCCATACGAGAGTTAGTTTTTAAAAACCTGAAAATTCTTATTAGGAAATATGACATTATACTGGTTTACGTTTGAAAACATTACAGTACCCAGACACCACATCGTATTCGAAGTAAACAGGAGGTAGAAGAAAGTGCATATTTTGAACGCAGCCACTTAGCTCCTTTAAATTTGTATATTTGGGTTCCTTGGGACTTGCTGACAAAGAATATGTTAAACGTTAAGCAAATAGTCTAGGAATTACCAAATTATAGCCAAAATAAAATAGTGAGGGTGTCAGACAACACTAGAATCAGAATCGCTCAGTGGCAGATTTTCACACCACCATTGTACGGGAAATGGGTCTCCATGTTAAATCCGATGTGATTGGAGCGCAATAAATGTAAGGCTAAACACGATTAGTCCAGCTATAAATACTATCTTTTGTTGTCAGGGGAAACGGGAGTAGGAGTACGTTTTTTCAAACGATTGGGTAAACAGGGCACGATTGGTTAGACCTGCGAATATAGTCAATTAGAGGCGTCAGGTCAGCACCACATGTTCAAATAAACTTACTACAGAACCAGTGCGTTGAGCACCAGTGCATATTTTTCTAAATAAAAGCCTGGGACATCGGCAGATCGAAATTGTGCTATATTCAGTGCCAGTCAACGTAATTCTGTATTATTTCCATGAATTGTGGTAAGCTTGAAATATTTGATATCTTTTAATGAAAATTGAATGTAAATTGATAATTTATGTCTGTATATATGTGTGGTTCAGTAGCGAACATGAGGTGAAGCCTATATAGTGCTCCAACCTGAACAGAAGGTGTCGGAGGAAAGTAAAACTACATGGAATTGCCAAACAGTACACTGACACCTATTTTATTGACTAGAAAGAAATAATGCTGGAATTGCAGAGGCGTAGTAACCATTAGGGAGGAATATACTGGTGAAAATTGTTTCAGATGAAGATAGCAGTTGGCCTACCGCTCTGAACTCAGTGTTTGTTATGTATTGTGCTCAGTGTAGAAATAGAGTATAAATTAGTTCTGAAGTAGGAGGTACAACCTTCTTGTTTCAGGGACTGTGGTTCTAAAGTTATTGAGCAGCACCTGGTCAGAGCTTTGCTGAATCCAGAGGCGGACAGCGGACTCCTTGGTCCATATAGCAAACAGTGAGGTGTCTCCAGAACACAGGGGAGCAATCGAGCAGAGGAGTCTTTTCCTGCCGCCATCACGAAAGATAAGCCTATGTGGCCAGCGGAGCTCAACATTATGTAACCCCATTTAAACTGACATTGTATAAAAATAAGAGGGGAAATTAACTGTTTTAATGAACGGAACTGAGAACATCTCCAATACTAGTTCCAACAGAAACAAACACTTGAAGTCATGATGACAAATAACAACATAGCTTGATAAAACAAAACCAGTATTACCTCATATTACTACTACACAACTGACACACATAGGATAATATTAATAAAATATGTCACTACAAGATTCATATTGATAAATTCTGTACATATAACTTGTAATTAAAGTTGATGGTGATTCCTGGTTCACTTTGTATTTGAATCAGGACACATATATATTAATGAAAAGTACTTAATACATATTGATATTTGAAAATTTACCAGTGACTCATTTAAGATAGTCTTATAGAATGTTACATGTGTGTGAGTGTCACAGTGTTGTCAAGTGTGGTGGAATAAATTAAATTGTTTATCTGTCTGTTGTTGTTGTTGTGACTTACACTTCATCATATACATACCCTAGACATTCAACGTAGTCATCACAATATTCCAGAATAATTCTGACTGAGGTATAAATATGTGGTAGCAAGTAAGGTCATCTGTAATACACTACCCTTATTAGATACAGATACCTTCACAGCTGATCTCAGTCAGTACACTAAGTCCCCTATAAATATTTATAACATCCCACTTTACCACATATATTGGGGTCTCGCTCCAGGGATATTGAACTTTCTCCTGTTATAGATATTGGGAATAAAAAGAATTAAAAGGTATCCTTGGGTGGAAATAAATAAGGTTGAGCTCTCAGTGCCTGTAGTGTCCTTAGATAATTATTGAAAGATTGAATTGCATGTTAGACAATGGCCGACTTGGCAAAATTTCGATCTGCTGCTGTACAGACTGCGAAAGAGTTAGGAATGGACGGGCAAATTATGATTGCTTATGTCACTGCTGAATGTGACAAATATATTGAACGGGAAGAAAGAAGATTAGAAAAAGAGGCCGAAAGAAAGTTAGAGGCTGAAAAGGAAATTAAGAGGTTGCAGATTGAGGCTGAGGCTAAGAGGTTGCAGATTGAGGCTGAGGCTAAGAGGTTGCAAATTGAGGCTGAGGCTAAGAGGTTGCAGATTGAGGCTGACAAAGAGGCTAAAGCATTGGAAGCCGAGGAAAGAAGACAGGCTGCAGAAAGAGAAGAAAAGAGATTAGCTGCAGAAAGGGAAGCAGAAAAGGAGGAGAAGAGATTAAAAAGGGAACATGATTTACGACTAAGGGAGTTCGAGTTTCAAGGCCATGCTCCTGAAAATGGTGCCAGTCCCTTTACCTCTGATGCCACTGCTAGCCAGGGAGCCTCAACCTCAGCTATGAATTTTCATTTAGATCATTTCGTTGAGAAAGACGATGATATTGAGAGCTATCTAAATAGATATGAACTATTGGCTACCACATATGGGTTAGAGAGAGAAAGGTGGAGCTTAAAGTTATCTCAAGGACTTCGTGGGGCAGCTTATGAAGTTTTTGCCAAAATGAGCAGAGGTGATCAGGAAAATTATGACATGCTAAAGCAGGCTCTTTTGTTAAGATATGAAAAGAACGCAGAATTTTATAGGAAAAAATTTAGGAATGCTAAACTACTGTCAGGTGAAACCTATCACCAGTTCTCTGCACGGTTAGAGACGTACTTGGAGAAATGGACTTCTCTGGGGAAAACCCAAGATCTTAAGGAAATGGTCCTTATAGAACAATTAAGAGAGTCCATGGCTCCAGACCTGAGAAAGTTTCTCATGGAACAAGGTGCAGAGAGGCTGGGTGAGTTGCTAAATGTTGCAGAAAGGTATCAAGCAGCTCAGGCAGAGGTATCAGGTAACAAAAAGAAACAGGTAGAAAATTTTAGGGCTCCACAGAACTTTAATAAATTTGATCCTAGAGATCAAAACAAAGGTAAGCACCAATTTGATAGGCCACGGTATGACAATAAAAATAAAACCCCACAATTCGATGAAAGGAAATATGATGAAAGAAAATCTTTCAACCAAGGGAAAAGGTGGTGTAAAAATTGTGAGATGAACAATCATGACACTGACCGTTGCAGAAGGAACCCTATAGTTATGGCAACCCTTCAGGTCAGGTCGACCTCAAGAAAGGAGGAGGATATTATGTTAGATACCACTCCAGAAGAGATGAGGAAGGCACAGGCTGGGGATAAGACCCTCAAGCCTTGTTTCAGGAAATTGTCAATTTGTCATACAACTCCAGGCAACGGAGATTTTTACATGAAAAACAAGTTGATGTACAGGAAGACTGGAGCTAGATCCAAAGGTCAGGGACAGCTGGTACTTCCTAAAAGATATAGGACAGAATTAATAAGGAGCCTACATGTGAAACCAGATGGGGACCATGAGAAAATAGGTACCATCATCCAAAAGGTGGCTCACAATTATTATTGGCCCAAGGCAAGATGGGACATTGAGAATTTTGTAGAAAGGTGTAGCATAGCACATGAGGGAACACCCACAAGTGGGAACATTGATCAGGACCTGGACACGCCAAGGGGCAAAATTAGGCCTGACAATAAAAAGAAGTATAAATTTGATAAAGTGGACCAAAGGGAATGGGAAGCCCCTTTTCACGGACAAGCTTCACTTAACTGTTTTACAATGGCCACTATGCAGAGAGTGCAAAAAGATGTCTTACCCCAGGATAAGCCGAAAATCCCTCAATCGGACTTAAACAAACTGGAGGAAGAAGATATCGAGAGGAAATCTCTCATCAAGAATTTTAAGTGGGCAGACAGCCCCAAGAAAAGAATTGGTAGCGGTCGTTTTGTGACTGATAATTCTGGGAAGAAAAATCATCACTATAGCGCTTCCAGTGGAAGAGATCATATCGGTCCATGGACAAATAGGTCCACAAAATTAAAGGTCCATATGTAACGCTGTTAAGAACGTGGACTGATGAAAAAGCAGAGGAAAATATTACATCCTCATACCAATATGTGAATGAGCTGACCACTCGTTTAAAAACTGGCTGGAAACTTGCCAATGAAAATTTGAAACAAGCCAGGAAGAAACATGCTGCCTATTATAACAGGAAAGCTAAAGACAGAGATTTGGCTGTGGGAGAGAAGGTACTGCTTCTTCTCCCCGGGAGTCAGAATAAGTTACAAATTGGATGGCAAGGTCCATATACAGTTCTAGAGAAGGTGCCTAGAACCAATTATAAGATAGATAAGAAGGGGAAAGAAAAAATCTATCATGTGAATCTCCTGAAGAAATATTTGGAAAGAGAACATCAGGAAGAGACACACTTGTTGACCTTGTCCATTGCCATGGAGATGAAGAAGGAACCACTTTCATCATTTGAATATCCATTACACCCCTGTGAGACAGCGGCACAGGTGAAAATCAGTACACATTTAACGAAAACTCAGAAAGAGAGAGTACAACAGGTTCTAGAGAATCATGCAGAGGTGTTAACAGACCGACCAGGGCATACAAACTTATTGGAATATGATATGAAACTGATAGACCCCACACCTGTCTGTATGAAACCATATTCGATTCCTTTTGCTAAGGAGAAAGCTTTGAAGGAAGAGATAGACTATTTGTTGAAGGAAGGAATTATTTCACACAGTGAATCTTCGTATAGTTCCGGTGTCGTACTCTTAAGGAAGCCCTCTGGAGAACATAGACTCTATATAGATTACAGGAGACTGAATGCTATTACAGAAGGACAGGTGGATCCATTGCCGGATACAAATCAGTTGTTTGCCAGACTAAATAAAGCTAAATATTTCTCAAAAGTGGATCTGAGTAAAGGATACTATCAGATTCCAGTAAAGCCGGAGGTTAGACCATACCTAGCTTTTAGTACCTCAGAAGTACACTATGAGTTTAACAGATTGCCATTTGGATTGAAGAATGCGCCTAGTGTCTTCTCTAGAATGATGAGAAAATTATTGGACCCTCTGAATAATCCATGTATCACAAATTTCATGGATGAAATCCTTATAGCAACAGAAACATTTGAGGAACACATTGACTCTCTGAACATGCTGTTTAATCGACTTAGGGAAGCGAATTTAACAGCCCGACCAACCAAATGTTGCGTTGGATGTAAAGAATTGGAATTCTTGGGAAACACAGTTTATCAGGGAAACATGACCCCTGACCCCAAGAATTTAGAGAAACTAAAGAAAGCCCCGAGACCACAAACCAAGAAAGACGTGAGATCCTTTGTCTCATTATGTGGTTTCTACCAAAAGTATTTCAAAAACTTTAATTCCATATGTGCACCGTTAACTGATTTGACACGTAAGGGAAATCCAGATCGAATTACATGGACACCACAAAGTGAAATGGCTTACCAAGAATTGAAGGAAAAGCTCACAAGTAAACCTATTTTGAAATTACCTGACTTAAGTCAAGAATTCATAGTAAGGACGGATGCCAGTAATATTGGGTTAGGTGCAACTCTGCTACAGAGATCAGATGCATTGGATGGGGAATTAAGCCCAGTGGCATATGCTAGCAGAAAGTTGAATAAAGCTGAAACCAACTACTCAACTAGCGAAAAAGAATGTCTTGCAGTAATATGGGCGATAAAGAAATTCAATATTTATCTGTATGGGAAGGCATTTAAGTTGCAAACGGATCACAAACCTTTGTCGTTTCTAGCACAGGCTAGACATGAGAATTCTAGATTACTCCGTTGGTCTTTATTGATGCAGCCATTTGAGTTTAGCATAGAGTATATAAGTGGAAAAACAAATCTGGGAGCGGATTTTTTAAGCCGCCATCCGTGTGATGAGAATCACCCTAAACTCCAGGAAAAATAATAAATTTCTCTATGTGTATATAGAATTATAGACTGACATATAACGTCTGTTTTAAGTGGGGAGGATTTGTCGTGAGAAATTCTAATCCACATATATAAATTATCAGGAAAATGTAAAGCCTAACACATAAATTCAATAAACGGAAAGAAGAATGGTAAAGAACAGTGCTGTCACAATGACTGTACTCGAAATCCCCCTTGTTTTCTACTTCGTCTGCAAATTGTAACGTTTCACGTTGATAGTAAAAGCCTACTGCTTCAATACCCGCTTTCTACGATAAAACGTGTACTGCCTTTCTAAGAAAAACCTTGAGATACGCAAGTTGACCTAGATTTAAAATTCCATTCATGTCATTTTATACACTACGTTACCAAAAAACGAAAGACAGATGGACTAAAGGATAGAGAGAAGGGAGGGGCTGAAAGCCGGAACGCAGGCAATACTACCACAGTCGCGCGATACACAATTACTACCATCACGCGTGTAAGGCCACATGCACTAGCTTTTTTCAAATCGACAGTGATAAAAAACACTACCCATACGAGAGTTAGTTTTTTAAAAACCTGAAAATTCTTATTAGGAAATATGACATTATACTGGTTTACGTTTGAAAACATTACAGTACCCAGACACCACATCGTATTCGAAGTAAACAGGAGGTAGAAGAAAGTGCATATTTTGAACGCAGCCACTTAGCTCCTTTAAATTTGTATATTTGGGTTCCTTGGGACTTGCTGACAAAGAATATGTTAAACGTTAAGCAAATAGTCTAGGAATTACCAAATTATAGCCAAAATAAAATAGTGAGGGTGTCAGACAACACTAGAATCAGAATCGCTCAGTGGCAGATTTTCACACCACCATTGTACGGGAAATGGGTCTCCATGTTAAATCCGATGTGATTGGAGCGCAATAAATGTAAGGCTAAACACGATTAGTCCAGCTATAAATACTATCTTTTGTTGTCAGGGGAAACGGGAGTAGGAGTACGTTTTTTCAAACGATTGGGTAAACAGGGCACGATTGGTTAGACCTGCGAATATAGTCAATTAGAGGCGTCAGGTCAGCACCACATGTTCAAATAAACTTACTACAGAACCAGTGCGTTGAGCACCAGTGCATATTTTTCTAAATAAAAGCCTGGGACATCGGCAGATCGAAATTGTGCTATATTCAGTGCCAGTCAACGTAATTCTGTATTATTTCCATGAATTGTGGTAAGCTTGAAATATTTGATATCTTTTAATGAAAATTGAATGTAAATTGATAATTTATGTCTGTATATATGTGTGGTTCAGTAGCGAACATGAGGTGAAGCCTATATAGTGCTCCAACCTGAACAGAAGGTGTCGGAGGAAAGTAAAACTACATGGAATTGCCAAACAGTACACTGACACCTATTTTATTGACTAGAAAGAAATAATGCTGGAATTGCAGAGGCGTAGTAACCATTAGGGAGGAATATACTGGTGAAAATTGTTTCAGATGAAGATAGCAGTTGGCCTACCGCTCTGAACTCAGTGTTTGTTATGTATTGTGCTCAGTGTAGAAATAGAGTATAAATTAGTTCTGAAGTAGGAGGTACAACCTTCTTGTTTCAGGGACTGTGGTCCTAAAGTTATTGAGCAGCACCTGGTCAGAGCTTTGCTGAATCCAGAGGCGGACAGCAGACTCCTTGGTCCATATAGCAAACAGTGAGGTGTCTCCAGAACACAGGGGAGCAATCGAGCAGAGGAGTCTTTTCCTGCCGCCATCACGAAAGATAAGCCTATGTGGCCAGCGGAGCTCAACATTATGTAACCCCATTTAAACTGACATTGTATAAAAAATAAGAGGGGAAATTAACTGTTTTAATGAACGGAACTGAGAACATCTCCAATACTAGTTCCAACAGAAACAAACACTTGAAGTCATGATGACAAATAACAACATAGCTTGATAAAACAAAACCAGTATTACCTCATATTACTACTACACAACTGACACACATAGGATAATATTAATAAAATATGTCACTACAAGATTCATATTGATAAATTCTGTACATATAACTTGTAATTAAAGTTGATGGTGATTCCTGGTTCACTTTGTATTTGAATCAGGACACATATATATTAATGAAAAGTACTTAATACATATTGATATTTGAAAATTTACCAGTGACTCATTTAAGATAGTCTTATAGAATGTTACATGTGTGTGAGTGTCACAGTGTTGTCAAGTGTGGTGGAATAAATTAAATTGTTTATCTGTCTGTTGTTGTTGTGACTTACACTTCATCATATACATACCCTAGACATTCAACGTAGTCATCACAATATTCCAGAATAATTCTGACTGAGGTATAAATATGTGGTAGCAAGTAAGGTCATCTGTAATACACTACCCTTATTAGATACAGATACCTTCACAGCTGATCTCAGTCAGTACACTAAGTCCCCTATAAATATTTATAACATCCCAGGGAGCCGCGCTAGCGTAGTGGTTAGAACACCGCTCTGGCGACCGGGTGATACAGGATCAAACCCGGGCGACGGCATTTGAGGATTTTTCGTCGACCGGGATTTGGACTGGATTAACTCGAGACCTGGCGAGGACATTTGAAGGAGTGTCGTCGACCAGGGACTGGCGGCTCCTGAGCCGACCCAGCTGCAATGGGTACCTCCGAAATCGGAGAGTATTTGCCTGAATGGCGAGGGACACCTGTCTCTGTACAAGAAATAAAGGGATACTCACGTAAAATCAATGTCAGGTTAGACATTAAAAAAAAAAAAAAAAAAAATAATAATAATAACCTGAGATTTCGCCTCGAGTATTAGCGGGCGTACGAAAAAAAAAAAAAAAAAAAAAAAAAAAAAAAAAAAAAAAAATAACATCCCACTTTACCACACTTTATGTATTCTTTTATGTGGAAATATGCTTCCTCCTATAGCTAGTTGATTTGAAGAACAGAAGTTAGCTAATAGTTCCCCATTCTCGTTCATCATACCTAATCCACGCTTTCCCATGATTTTTTCAAAGCTGGTGTTGTGTGTTCCTATTTCTACGTTTAGGTCCCCCATCAAAATTGGGTTTCCTTTCTTTTCTTTTTGTCCAAGACATTTTGTAATCTGGCGTAAAAGTCTTCTTTCTCAGATTCTTCTTTATCATTTGTTGGTGTTCACCAACAGTGGCAATTGCTAAAAACCTAACATAGTATAACAAGGAGTATCGGACGATACACTATGTTTTTAAAAAAATTCTCATGACAATGTATCAATTTCCCCAAATGAACATCATTACAGGTCAAACAACTACTTAGCAATTCTTGACAATCAATACAATTCTTCAGTATTTCATACATACTGCGTTCTCAATTAGGCTTGGACTCATGCTACAGATGAGCATAACAATATATCTTTTGAACTGTTCCACATTATCTTCATTTTCATCACTAGTGAACTATCTGGCGTAAACTTAATATTTACACAAAAGAACACGATTCATCTTCTCACATGAGCAGAACTTGTCCTTATACTTTCACGCAACGGTACAGAATCCGCAACCATCTCTCTTTATGCCGTACTTAACACGTCAACTACCAACAAAGTGCATACATTTCAGTCTTGGTGCCTTTCGATGCACAAAACTAATTTGTTGCGCACCATAGCCCGTTCTGTGCATCAACATGCAAACTAAATTACTTTATCATAGTAAGTTCTTTTTTATTAATTAACTAGCCATAACCTGTCAAAATTGACAGGTTTTTAATTATAGAGTGTTTTTTCTGTTACATGTATTACAGACGTTACTATCACTACTGTGGTCATTTCATTGCAGGAGACCGTCATTAGATATTTGTAGTGAAAATTATATGGATGAATTAAATATGAAGACATGAAGTAACTTTCCTAAATGACATGTGGAGCAGTGATAATGATCTAATGGACAGTAAATTGACTAAATAACTAACATTTCTTTTATGACAACATGTCTCGTAATTGTTCGTGCATATTTTAAAATCTTGCCCTGGTCGACTTACTGCCTCTGAGAAGCCATGGTCGACTTACTGCCTCTGAGAACAAAGTTTGAAGTTTGACGAAACTCCAGTTCATGTACTGTTTATCAATTGTGTTGTTGGCTTCTTTCCATAATCAAACAATTCATGCACACCGTCATTTGCGCACTTTTCTATTTTCAGGAAAGTACATATAAGGGAGAGAATCTCAAAAGCAGTAGACCACAAACTGAGGAAGGAACAAGCAGGATTTAGAAAGAACAGAAGATGTGTAGATCATATATTTACCCCCAGGAACATTATAGAGCAGTGCTCAGAATGGCAAAGACAGCTGTAAATTAATTTCGTTGATTTTGAAAAGGCTTTTGACAGTATACATAGGGACAGCTTATGGAAAATACTGAGGGCTTATGGAATTCCAAGCTGCATAGTGTCAATCATAAAAAGCCTTTATGCCAACTTTACGTGCAGCATTGGGCAGAGCAACCTAACCTTTGAAGTGAAGACAGGAGTACGACAAGGATGCCCCTTATCAACCACTCTATTTTTAACAGTCATAGACTGGGTGGTGCGCCAGACAACAGAGGGCAATCCAAGAGGAATAAGATGGACTACATTTTCTACATTGGAAGATCTGGAATATGCAGATGACATTGCACTGCTAGCACATTCACATCAACACATCCAGGAAAAAACGGATAGACTTAATAAGTATAGCCAGCAGGTGGGCTTGAACATCAACCTAAAGAAGACAGAGGTCATGACGCTCAATGTGAGCAACCCTGAGCCCATATCAGTAAGGAATCAGCAACTGGAACAGATAGATGCCTTCACATACCTAGGATGCATAGTAACACCAGACGGCGGAGCAAGCAAAGACATCAACAACAGAATGAACAAAGCAAGAACAGCCTTTTTTAGACTAAACAACATCTGGAAGTCCTCTCAGTACAGCACAAGCACAAAATTAGGATTATATCAGAGCTGTGTGCTTTCTGTGCTTCTCTATGGCGCGGAGAGCTGGAGAGGTACAGAGAAGGAAATGTAGAAATTGTCCTCTTTTCACACAACATGCCTAAGAAAAATTCTCCTAATCTTTTGGCCGAATATCATCACCAACCAAGATCTGCTTACTCGGAGCAAGCAAGAGGACATGCACACCATCATAGCTGGCAGACGCTGGAGCTGGGTTGGCCATGTCCTCAGAAGAGACCCCGATACCATCACATGAACAGCTATGCTATGGACCCCTGAAGGAAAACGAAAGAGAGGCCGACCAAAAACAACTTGGCGGAGGACTGTGGAGGCTGAGAAGTGGAATCAATTTGTTGTTGCCCTACAAGACGCCACCAGGCGTAATGTCCACTGACTGCTTTGACGGTCGGCGGCTAAGGATCAAAGAAGAAGAAGACATATAAGGGAAACAATACAATTATTGTCTAACTTTCAACCACAGTTGCACCCCTTAGCTGTGGTTGAAAGTTAATGTACTCTCTATAAAATAGAAAAGTGCGCAAATGATGATGTGACCGACCGACGAACTTACGGTGGGAATTATGGCATTGAATTTATTTTACTAAGCATTGAAAAAGGATCACTGCTGCCTCATGAATGTGTCAGATGTCATTAATTATCAGCTATGCAAGAGGCTGGGAAACTCGTCATGTCAATCAAGTTGTTACATAAACTATTACTAAGAGCATGTCTTTCTGCAGAAAAAAAAGGAAGAGGGGGGGAATAGAGAGAGACTGCAGTTGTAGTCTTGTGATTTTTAAAGAGCGTAAAAGGAGAATAGAAGACGAAGCCATGAAATAAAATAAAATTGTTCCGCTTCTTATTGTCAGCTGCCGGGACAAGATACAGTTCTTTATTTTTGCCATGTTGTCTGTTATGTCCATATACAATGTATTAACAATGATTCTCTCGATCATAAAAGTACATGTATGCTGTTGTGTCTGGTAATGCAGTATTGTCAATATGAGACTAGCTTTGTGCAATCTTTTAGTTCTCATCTATCTATCCATCAATTCATGCATTCATTCATCCACACAGGCACCTCTGTATATGTCTGTGTCTGCCTGTCTGTCCGTCCGTCGTCTATCCGTCTATTTATCTACCTATCTGTCTGTCAAACTCTCCATCTATCTAGCTAGCTGTCTCTCTGTTCGTCCGTCCATCCATCCATCCACTCACCCATGCATCTCTCTATCTGTCTTTCTATCTATCTGTCTGTGTTCTATCTATCTATCTATCTATCTATCTATCTATCTATCTATCTATCTATCTATCTATCTATCTACCTCTTTGTCTACATATCTGTCTAGAAATTTGCTTGAGCAAAATTGATCGTCCCATACAGAAGCTACCGTACCCAGACGATAGACCAGTGTTAAAAAAACTACTCTATAATTTGTATTTCTGGGGGATTTATACAAAACAATTGTCTGCACCCGAATCCATGCTTGTCTACCCATGATTGTCTGCCCATGTCACTGTAAATCTGTGTTGTATGTTCATCAGAACATTAACGTGCTATCGTGTTGTGTTGCCAGCTTGTACTTCGATAGTGCAGAATGAGTTTGAATTCCCCAAATGAGACGAACAAGTAGATTAATCCATGACTGTTATTAAATTATTGATTACCTGTCCGAGAGAATTCAGCATCTTTATGATGAATTTACTATTACTGAACAACTGGCGTGACAAATATTGGGTAGTGGTAAATTATTACTCTAGTGCCCAGTTGGCTGAATTCAGTTTTGTTTGCGAAATTGATTGTGGAGTGTCTGAAATAGATTTGGTTTCCAGATTTTGTGTACATGGAACTCCAAACTTTGATTAAATAAAAACAGTACAAGTACTCTTACGGGACACTTCAGGTGGATTTGAACAATTGAGCGATCTCCAAGGCCAAATAAATTATGAGGTCACAAACGTAAAAGAAATATAGATTTAAGAACAATCTACTACAGTGTGTTCTGAATGACGCAAAAATAATTATGGTCGTGGGAGTGTGAATGCTGTTGACCCAGCCGCGTTTGGGCTCTCCCACTTCGCCCCAGTGTCATGTAGTGATATGTGCATGTGTTCGCAAACTGTATTTTTTTTTTTTTTGGCTTCATACGGTTCTACACTTATCTGGCCTCGTAGGAAGCCTATCATCATCGGGTGCTGAGCACTCGAAAAGATGGTGGTCAACAGTTTCATAGGGGTAGGTACGTAGCTGGCACTGCGGAGTGTGTTGTGGTTGGATTCTGTTCAAGTGATTTTTGAGTGGTATATGTTGTTTTTGGAGCCTTAAAATGGTGTTCTGATCCAACTTTGTAAGATGGTTGATGTTGTCATTAGGATCATGACCGGCCATACGTCTGTAAACCTCTTTCCCAGTGTTACCCATGGCCCATCTGTTCAGCCAAAGTTTCCTTGTCTTTTGATCGCATGAGATGTTAGGCTGTTTGGAGAGTTGTGGTTGCTGTGAGTGGTTGCTGTGAGTGGTTGCTCTTAATTGTTATAAGGTATATATTCTTGGCCCCGTGTGGTTCCCCGGGGGTGGGCTTCTAAGGAGACAAGGTAAGAATATACCTACTGCTCCTTGAAGCATTTCGTAAGAGACGACTATATAAGGAAATTGATGGATCTTGCAACCTCATCATGCATAATAAATGTCTAAATAAACCACCGCTGTAAATGTACACGAATGCTGTCGTGTTGACTTTCTATAAGGGGAGACCAGCTGTCATGGCGGTCGGTTTCACGCTCTATAAGGAGTGAGACATAAAGGGATGATGATGATTTTAATCTAGAATAATTCGACTTTCCGCTTGTCACTACCTTGTTATTTATCCCTACGAATATAAAAAGGAACGTTTGTTGTCCCTTTTTTTCTACTTTTCTAGTTTTATTTAGCGGAAATTCGGAGTTCTTTCATTTCAATTTGTAGTAAAATCATTTTTACTTGCTGTTACGGACTTTTATATATTATCTCGTAAAAATTTATGGATTTCTTCTGACTTTGATTATGTCTATTAAATGTTGCCGTAACATGTGGGTTCGTTAATGTTTTTCATCTATTTCGTATGAACGAATGTTTATTTCTCTTCTTAAGTATTCAATTCGTTTGTGACGTTTCTCTTCTTAAATATTCAATCCGTTTGTGACTGTGACGTATAATGGAAATGAAGCCTCCTGTATTCGACAGCCTTTCGTGACCTCAGCGTAGTTTTAAGATTCGCTAACAAAGTCACGCATTTCTCTGCCTGTCTGACTCACCTTTTAATCCACGCCTATTTTTATTTGACCATATCAAACGAGCTTGTTTACCAACTTTCGCAACCTGTCATTCATAGCAGGGGGCGAACCACGTTCGTTTATGCAAGTTTCTCACGCGAGCTGAGCTGTTAGTATTACGATGACGAGCAGGTCGCACGTGGAAAACACGTGGAAAGGTAACGGCCTTTGAAAATTCTCTATAAGGGGAGCAAATCCTTTGATCTCGAGAAACAGGGAAAATCTCAGACGGGAGCCCGATATACGGGTTAAGCTTTTGTTGTCGATTAGCAACGGCCGGCAGAAGCGACCGTTAAACCCTTGATCTGGGAAACGTAGTTTCAGATTTCTCTGCTGGGAAGCAGAGTGTGAGAATTCACATCTTCTAGAGATCATAACAACATGATCGTATATAAACTGCGTCTTTCTAAAATCATTATCATAGTCGCTCAGTATTTTTTTCGGAGAGTCTAAACACGTTATCTAGAACCATTGGGAATAGATGTGTTAATAGGGCGTGGTGTTTCTTTCTCGATTTCTGGTAATATATAAATTTGTGCTTAAGCGTATTAAAGTGTTAAAAGTTTTAGCATCTTAAATTCACTGTGATTTTCTAGATATTAAGACTAGCGAATTAAATAACGCGTAGCTATTTTTATTCCAGATGTTTCAGTTGTAATGTAAATTTAATCACCCGCTATCACACAGAAAGAGACGATTTAGTTGACTAATAAATACACTAGGCGACTGATAATTGACGGAATACAATTCACTTTTATTTCATTGTGTGTAATTTAGTAAGTGACTGTATTTGACTATCTCATGAGACTAAACAAACAGACGCCAAAAAGCTAATAGTTATTAATGACAGGCGATACTTGTTGAGTGCGCGTAAGGATAATTTAATCATAATTGACATTATGCGCTGATCGTTGACCGGAGCAGGAGGGTGAAAAAGGCTGCATGCATCAACCAAACTTGCACCCGCCAAGCGACGCGCGATAGGATAGGCTAGACATAACGTGCGCCTTTTAACTTTAATCAGGACTGACGGAGAGGATGAGAGATTGTCCAGTCCCTTCCGTATATATATATATATATATATATATATATATATATATATATATATATATATATATATATATATATATATATATATATATATATATATATATATATATATATATATATATATATATATATATGCAGTAATTTTTCATAATGTTCCTATATCCTTAGGCAACCTGATCAACGGCGGCCAGCGGTTTTTTATGTAGCTATATCTTGGGCCTTGTCTCTGTTTTTACTGATTGGATTAAAATTGTCTTCTGTTGGCTCACGCGTCTCCAAGTTTCAGTTGTGAACAGGACGGGCCAAAGAGACGAACGAACAATTTAATAGTAAATTTTAACTGGACTTACAAAATATCCAGATATATTTTCTTGCATTTTATCAGATCATTGTGGTGAAAAAATAATAACTGTTCTCCAGACTTCTGATAGCCGTTTTTTTCCAAGAGGATATTTATCCAGAAGAGGTACGCTATTTCAGAATCGGCACTCACCAGAGCCAGCCGATAGGATTTACAAATCAATCACATACCATCATCAGTAACAATTTTAGCAACTAGCTGTGTCCAAATACCAGAAGTATTTGTTTTTCCATTCTTTGCTGTGAACACTAGATCTCGATTTTTTCTACCATTAACTATTCGAGGTGACACTATCGATCCAGGATTACCTCACCAAACTTGGCGTCCACCTTATAAAGTTATTGTCAAGGCTGGACTGGGGCCAAATTTGGCACTGTATCCTGACATTATCAATATCGATGTCGTGGTTGAGTTAGAGTGTAGAGTATTTGTCGAGTTGGACAATAGTAGTGAAATCGACAAGGGATAGTGGACTGACAGAGTTATAGATTACACACACAGAAAGGTGTAAATAGGAGATGGACTTGAGACAACCAGGAAGAAGATTTATTCAAAGGATCTCTCTCTCCAAGCCTCAACTCACTTATGTCTGTCTAAGCACCTCCTGCTCTCTCTCTTTTCTCTTAACGTACATAGAGATTCTAGTAAAGAGCTAAAAATACAAATATGGATGGAAAGGTCGTGAACAGCGTATTAATAAAGGTGTAAACTTTATTAAAGAAGAAAAAGCATGGAATTAATGCATATCACCACAACAACATAAAATTACATCAATAATCAACTAATCATCAATAGTCATCAATAATCATATACACCAACAACCACACACACAGATCACCATTTACAAAACCTGTAGAACACAGAGAGATGAAATAACTGAGTGTCAGCCGGTCCGTTTTCGGGACCATATGAAACAGCTCCAGTAAGTGGTTTTTTCGTATATATCCTCCATCGGTGATGGAATTAACCTGAATAAAATCACTGTATAGGCGCTATCATTGGTGATTCCTCCCTACTGGCGCGAGGTGGGCTGGAAGACTCTATTTACCTTCTGTTTACCAAAATGAATAAACTGCGTGGCAGTCCGTCCGTTTTCGGGGACCAGATGAAATAGTCCAGACAGTGTGTTACTTGTAGATCCTTCGTGAGGGACTATGCCTACAAAACTGTCCTTGTTGGTACTATCATTGGTGACTCCCCCCTACTGGCGCGAGGTGGGCTGGGGGACGCTGTTTATCTCCTGCAGACCAACTGAATGAACTTAGCGACAGCCTGTCCGCTTTCGGGGACCAAGGGGAATAGCTCCAGTAAGTGGTTTTTTCGTATATATCCGCCATCGGTGATGGAATTAACCTGAATAAAATCACTGTATAGGCGCTATCGTTGGTGACCGCTACTCGCGAGAGGGGGGCTGGAACTCTGTCCATAGATGGCTGCTCATACGTGCGAGGTTTTAAGTATCCAGAAAATACACCAGAAGAAGTCACTTGAGGACAAAGAGACCCAGGCGCGCTTATCCGGCGCAAGGCTCCGCTTGGCTGTAAATCCTGTTTAAACTGGTTTGGCTGTGCTTTGCTGAATGCCCCGTTTAGGCACAAAAAAGGCGGGTGATATGGAATTCTGCTATAGGCATGCTGGGCGGGTTTGATATTCTGGAAGCCGCGATGCTCTGGCTGGTAATTCAATAGGCGAGTAGAGAGCTACTACTGCATTTGGCGATTCCAGATTTTGCGTTGGCTCCGTTGCACTGCGTGAGCTTAACTTGGCGTTGACAAAAAAGGGGTTTTGATTCAGGAACGGGGTTGACGATTCGTTGCTAGATGTATACAGAAACCCTCTAGATCGAAGAGTATATGACTTTCTTCGCCTGACTGAAGTCTGCTCTAGCGATTCGGTTTTCCTGAAACTGAGACCCAAAAGAGACACCCTTTTACTTCAAGCAAATAATAAATCACACTAACTTTATACAGAAAGTTTCGCTCCACTATGGGATTAAATTTATTGTAGTTATGGCTATGATAGTTTAGGGCTGTCTTTAACCATGTCTCCTGTTCCTTAAAAATATCAATTATCAACACGCGCCCGCATAGGCTTAATATCTTTTGCACCCCCAAGTACCTGTCAGTAAATGTTCTGACATCAAAAATCTACTCCTCTTCTCCCAATCTCAACATACAGGAAACCTAACCTGTAGTTACAGTTAAATGAATATGCTTATTCATCTTACAACATTAAATGAATTTACATAAACAGATTACAGCATTTGACATTACACAAATAAATCGTATGTCCCCTTTGGAAAATATATTAGCATTCCACAAAATAAGTACAAAGAAAATGCAATGTTCTTGCTATAATAATACAGTTGTGGCTAAATCATAAGATATAATTATATCTATGCCTGGTGACTGCTTTCAGTGAAAGTTATAGACTAGTGCCTAGCCACACAAGTAAGCATAAAATGATCCTCCCTTGCCACTAGAAATATCTATCAAAAAGGAATAAGTGACTATCTCCTATAATCCAGAGTTATTACCTGCATCTCACTATTCAGTTTTAAAGTGAACAATCCACACCTGACATTATCTTACAGAAATGACAGTTAATTTAGCTGACTCTTAACCCAATGGTAAGCATTCGTGGACTGATTCTACGCCTAATATCTGTTATTGTAAGTTTAACATTTAACCCATGATAAACCGTAACAGTTTAAGCACCACTTAATAGGCCGTATACAGCGCTACCTTATCACTGAATAAATTACTAGGAGAAGTCCTCAGAAATAAATTCACTTTCCTAACAGATATATAAAAGCTAACATGAATATAATATAATAATTATAAGATATGTCAACTCACCCCGAAAATGACTAGAACATAGGCAAACACATCCTAGTATTGTGTTAAAGTTTGCCTTATCTCATGATGGTCATCTACGGGCCAGGAAAATTTACGAATGTCTTTGTCTATTAAAACCAGTCTACTCTTATAGATCACCCGTGTGTTACCGGGCCCCGAAAGGGGAGCAAAGAATAGTAACACTGCACCCTACCACGCATGTCGTAAAAAGCGACTAAGGAGGGTATGGGCATGGGGCTGTTTACCCCATCCCATAAAAACTTCGCACAGTGGGCTGATCACCTGCTTGCCAACCAATCTGATTACGGAATCAATGATAGATTGTTTGGTCTGTTTTTGTTCCACAAAGACGCCACTAGGCGTGGTGGAAACAGCGATAGATTGATCAATTTGTTGTTGCCCTAAGACGCCACTAGGCGTAATGGCCACATACTGCTTTGCCGGTTGATGGCTAAGGATGGAAGAAGAGAAGAAGACTCTTATAGATCACAAAGGACGCTCCCCCCGGACACCTGGCCTGTATATTTCTACAGAAGTTCGGCGAAAGACGCAATCTAGAGTAAGACAAAAGAAATCGTGCAAAAGTTCCCCAGGTAGAGAAATGCATAACATTATGCTCTATCTTGTCTAAGAGGCGAAAACCCAAAGACTGACCGCGGGTTTGTCTCCCCCTGTTTCCAGGATGCATAATATTATGATCCGAAGCAGCGTTCTGGAAGCCAAACACAGGGACCCTTTCGCTCGTGATCAAAGGCTTTAAACGTAAGAGATATTCCCCTGGTCAGACCAGGTGCGGCTTAGATAATATTATCGTTCGCTGACCGCTACAGGCCGGAACGTAACCAAACCTCGGGTGGGGTTTGAGAAGGTGAAAAAGTTTGGCCACGAAGGTAGAAAATGAAAGAAAAAGAAAATACAAAATGACGTGGAAAACCAGGACATTTAAAAAGTAATCAAATTATGGACAAGATGGTAAAATAGATTATCGGTCACGTGACAAGTGCCCCTCCTTTTAAAGTTCGAGGAATGCGGACAAAAATGATAGTAATTTATCTTTTCCATCGATGTCCGTTACCTGTCATAAGAACCTTCTATAATCATAACCAAAATCGTATCCAATTTCTGTCAGTACTGTATGACTAGCTCCGAGTTCATTTCTTTTCTTCCCTCTGTCTAATAGACGTTCAGCGAATGGGATTTTGCGAGGCCAGTCGGCGCTGACGCCCTTCGTTTCCGTGTGAACCTGATCTTGGTTACACCATTCGCTGTGCCTGTTTATGGTCCGGAAAATTATCCGCCCCTGTTGTGGTTTTCGGCCCTGCCTGAACTCACTGGCCACTGCGTAGATAATTCGCCTGTTATGTGCAGTGTAATCATTGATGGGCTCAGGCTGCTTATGTATATATTTACCTGTCACGGGCGTGGCCTTGAATAACCCTCTATAGCTGCAGTCTATAGGGATTTTTCGCGCGCGTGTAACCCTAGTTGGTAAATAAAGCCGTTCGTTGGCCGAAGAAATGCTAGCATTTTTCTTCTGCCTCTCCACACCTACTCCCCTGTTTCGGTGGGAGCATTGATCAATCTTCAGACCTGTGCCCTCTAAAGGTGGATCTGGAGCTTTCCTTGCCTTGCCAGTCACAACTCTGGCTTGGTCAACGGAAATGATCAAGTTGCTCTGTAATGGCCTGGCGGAGGCGACTACTGTGCTGTCCATCAGTGGGGTTGAGACCACTGGAATAATGCGATTTGAATGGGAGAACTCAGCTGCCTGAAGCAGAGAGTAATCGATCGCATTCTGGGGTTCTACTAAATCATAACAGATCTCCGTAGCTTCTATCCGTGAAGACAGATAGGTAATATCTGCGAGTTGCAGAGTTTGTTGAGTCGCTTTCCCATTACTAGCATGACGTGAGCCAAGGCTCTCAACAATGGCTCCTTGTACAGTAGTAAGGCAGCTTTTCTCACTGTCTTCTGCCCTGAGAAGTGTGAGAGACTCAAATGGAATACCAGGGATCCCTTCGCATGGAACCCTGTGTCCACCATAAACGTCAACTTTGCCCTCCCCTGAGGAAGTTAATGGCGTCGGTTGGCAAATGTCCTGCAATGCGAGATCCACTTCCTGGTTTACAGACTCCGCAGTCTGCATGCAACGGACTGGACGGTCTGAGATCCCGTTAGATCGCGAAGTGCCCGAGAAAAAACTCTCGGTGTGTTTTTCCAAAGTTCCTTGGAACAGTTTGGAAACTTTAACCCTTTTAGCAGGCGACTTATTCTTGCACCTTTTAAGCTCAGGGTGATAAGAGGAGCGGCGCCTCCATTCTACGATCGCTGAGTTGAAGGGATACGCCTCTGCATATGGTTTTCCGCTGTCCGGCCGGGAATCTTGCGAAATATAACGTGATAGGGTGTGGCTCCCTTTTCTCGACGTCACGTGTCGGTTAGGTGCTGCTCGGTCTGGAGCGTGAGAGGCTCGGGGTTCGCCGCTTGCCAGACGGGAACAATCCGTATTACAATGCTTGTTAGCACCTCTCTCACATTTGTGCAGTTTCCATGCCTGGGAACGTTGCGTAATTTTTCCCGTGGCTTTAGGTCTGCTGTCCCGACGTAAATTCTTTCCTTGTTTGGGCTTCGGATCCAAGTCCAAAGGAAAGTCAATTTTCTGGAGTTGGGGTTCGGTTTTAGCAGGCAAGTTTTCTTTCATGGGCGCAAGGTTTGCAGGGGCGTTGACCGTTAAGGGCACAGTAGAAGGGGAAGTAGAGTGACTACATTTAGTATCTGATTCCACCCTCCGAATTTGGCTATCCAGTTCATTCATTCTGATTTGGTGTAGCCTGTCCCTTTCTTGTCGCTCTATTTCCAATTGCTTATCCCGTTCTTGTTGCTCCATTTCCAATTGCTTGTCCCGTTCTTGTCTTTGCTTTTCCCTTTGCTTCTCATCTTCTATCACTTCTTCTACATACTGTCGGGTGAATGCTTCACTCTCCCCAGTTTGTTTACAGAACCATGCTAAGATTAAACTGCTGTCAAACAAATTGTCTACCTCGTATTGATCCTGCAGGCTTACTGCAAATTCTAGAAAGGGCTGGATTTCGCTATCCTTGTACTCCATGTACTTAGCTACCTCGAGGGCAATCCTATGCACTTTATCTAGATCGGCCATTATATCAGGGTGAGCAAACACTATAGAAGAATAGAACCTAGAGATCTTAGTTACCTAGTCCACTAGGTGCTGATTAACTTAATAGTCAATAAAATCTAGGCTAGCCTGGGAACTTTAAAAACAAGAAAGTTTGTAGCTACTCTGATTGCGACAAGCAAAAACCCCAAAAAACTCCAAAAAATGGAAGTGATGTAAAACTTATTACTATCACTTCACCCCAGTTCTGTCAGTACTAAGCTATTGAGAGGATTGGTTACTATCATCCGAATGAACACCCTCCCTTGGTACAGATGCGAGCTAGTAACTGACTATCTGTAGCTTCTTATCTCAGATTAAAGAGCTACTCCTGAAAAAATATTAACCCTTAAAAAAAAAATTTTTTTGTTTTTTACTTTTACAACAATAGTCGTCAGATTTGTCAACCAAAAACTCAGCAGTGATACCATCAACCTTTACCAGCTGTCTCATGTGTAGCATGAACAATAAATGTAACTTAATATTCATGATTGCTGTGGAGAAAAACGCTGTTCCGACTTCCTCCAAAAGAAATAGTTCGATATGTCTAGGGGAAAGAAATTCCTATAATCTGCCGAACACTAAACTCTAAGAATCAAGATAGAATCTTGTGAGAGATTCCTACCAGACTGCAACCTCATCTGTTGCGATTGCTGCAGATGTAGTTCAAATTCCGCGGCGAGACCCCATTTGTCGTGGTTGAGTTAGAGTGTAGAGTATTTGTCGAGTTGGACAATAGTAGTGAAATCGACAAGGGATAGTGGACTGACAGAGTTATAGATTACACACACAGAAAGGTGTAAATAGGAGATGGACTTGAGACAACCTGGAAGAAGATTTATTCAAAGGATCTCTCTCTCCAAGCCTCAACTCACTTATGTCTGTCTAAGCACCTCCTGCTCTCTCTCTTTTCTCTTAACGTACATAGAGATTCTAGTAAAGAGCTAAAAATACAAATATGGATGGAAAGGTCGTGAACAGCGTATTAATAAAGGTGTAAACTTTATTAAAGAAGAAAAAGCATGGAATTAATGCATATCATCACAACAACATAAAATTACATCAATAATCAACTAATCATCAATAGTCATCAATAATCATATACACCAACAACCACACACACAGATCACCATTTATAAAACCTGTAGAACACAGAGAGATGAAATAACTGAGTGTCAGCCCGTCCGTTTTCGGGACCATATGAAATAGCTCCAGTAAGTGATTTTTTCGTATATATCCTCCATCGGTGATGGAATTAACCTGAATAAAATCACTGTATAGGCGCTATCATTGGTGATTCCTCCCTACTGGCGCGAGGTGGGCTGGAAGACTCTATTTACCTTCTGTTTACCAAAATGAATAAACTGCGTGGCAGTCCGTCCGTTTTCGGGGACCAGATGAAATAGTCCAGACAGTGTGTTACTTGTAGATCCTTCGTGAGGGACTATGCCTACAAAACTGTCCTTGTTGGTACTATCATTGGTGACTCCCCCCTACTGGCGCGAGGTGGGCTGGGGGACGCTGTTTATCTCCTGCAGACCAACTGAATGAACTTAGCGACAGCCTGTCCGCTTTCGGGGACCAAGGGGAATAGCTCCAGTAAGTGGTTTTTTTTCGTATATATCCGCCATCGGTGATGGAATTAACCTGAATAAAATCACTGTATAGGCGCTATCGTTGGTGACCGCTACTCGCGAGAGGGGGGCTGGAACTCTGTCCATAGATGGCTGCTCATACGTGCGAGGTTTTAAGTATCCAGAAAATACACCAGAAGAAGTCACTTGAGGACAAAGAGACCCAGGCGCGCTTATCCGGCGCAAGGCTCCGCTTGGCTGTAAATCCTGTTTAAACTGGTTTGGCTGTGCTTTGCTGAGTGCCCCGTTTAGGCACAAAAAAGGCGGGTGATATGGAATTCTGCTATAGGCATGCTGGGCGGGTTTGATATTCTGGAAGCTGCGATGCTCTGGCTGGTAATCCAATAGGCGAGTAGAGAGCTACTACTGCATTTGGCGATTCCAGATTTTGCGTTGGCTCCGTTGCACTGCGTGAGCTTAACTTGGCGTTGACAAAAAAGGGGTTTTGATTCAGGAACGGGGTTGACGATTCGTTGCTAGATGTATACAGAAACCCTCTAGATCGAAGAGTATATGACTTTCTTCGCCTGACTGAAGTCTGCTCTAGCGATTCGGTCTTCCTGAAACTGAGACCCAAAAGAGACACCCTTTTACTTCAAGCAAATAATAAATCACACTAACTTTATACAGAAAGTTTCGCTCCACTATGGGATTAAATTTATTGTAGTTATGGCTATGATAGTTTAGGGCTGTCTTTAACCATGTCTCCTGTTCCTTAAAAATATCAATTATCAACACGCGCCCGCATAGGCTTAATATCTTTTGCACCCCCAAGTACCTGTCAGTAAATGTTCTGACATCAAAAATCTACTCCTCTTCTCCCAATCTCAACATACAGGAAACCTAACCTGTAGTTACAGTTAAATGAATATGCTTATTCATCTTACAACATTAAATGAATTTACATAAACAGATTACAGCATTTGACATTACACAAATAAATCGTATGTCCCCTTTGGAAAATATATTAGCATTCCACAAAATGAGTACAAAGAAAATGCAATGTTCTTGCTATAATAATACAGTTGTGGCTAAATCATAAGATATAATTATATCTATGCCTGGTGACTGCTTTCAGTGAAAGTTATAGACTAGTGCCTAGCCACACAAGTAAGCATAAAATGATCCTCCCTTGCCACTAGAAATATCTATCAAAAAGGAATAAGTGACTATCTCCTATAATCCAGAGTTATTACCTGCATCTCACTATTCAGTTTTAAAGTGAACAATCCACACCTGACATTATCTTACAGAAATGACAGTTAATTTAGCTGACTCTTAACCCAATGGTAAGCATTCGTGGACTGATTCTACGCCTAATATCTGTTATTGTAAGTTTAACATTTAACCCATGATAAACCGTAACAGTTTAGGCACCACTTAATAGGCCGTAGACAGCGCTACCTTATCACTGAATAAATTACTAGGAGAAGTCCTCAGAAATAAATTCACTTTCCTAACAGATATATAAAAGCTAACATGAATCTAATATAATAATTATAAGATATGTCAACTCACCCCGAAAATGACTAGAACATAGGCAAACACATTCTAGTATTGTGTTAAAGTTTGCCTTATCTCATGATGGTCATCTACGGGCCAGGAAAATTTACGAATGTCTTTGTCTATTAAAACCAGTCTACTCTTATAGATCACAAAGGACGCTCCCCCCGGACACCTGGCCTGCATATTTCTACAGAAGTTCGGCGAAAGACGTAATCTAGAGTAAGACAAAAGAAATCGTGCGAAAGTTCCCCAGGTAGAGAAATTCATAACATTATGCTCTATCTTGTCTAAGAGGCGAAAACCCAAAGACTGACCGCGGGTTTGTCTCCCCCTGTTTCCAGGATGCATAATATTATGATCCGAAGCATCGTTCTGGAAGCCAAACACAGGGACCCTTTCGCTCGTGATCAAAGGCTTTAAACGTAAGAGATATTCCCCTGGTCAGACCAGGTGCGGCTTAGATAATATTATCGTTCGCTGACCGCTACAGGCCGGAATGTAACCAAACCTCGGGTGGGGTTTGAGAAGGTGAAAAAGTTTGGCTACGAAGGTAGAAAATGAAAGAAAAAGAAAATACAAAATGACGAGGAAAACCAGGACATTTAAAAAGTAATCAAATTATTGACAAGATGGTAAAATAGATTATCGGTCACGTGACAATCGATAAATATATTCAGGATAACTGTACATTCCAGGAAATATCACCAAGATTAGGTAAGGAGAGAGAGAGAGCGTGGCCACGTATGTCAGAGAGAGAGATTGAATATTTTCTTGTTAAGTTAGCTTGTGCCAAACTAGTTATTTTGCTTTAACAATTGTTTACTTTACGGGGTAGCACGTATTAGGAATTTTGGTTCTTTACTGTCTATAACTGTAACCTATTGCTAACCTTTTATCCTTTGGTTTTATTAACTTGGTTGGGTTCTTATCTTCTCAACGAGGGGAGGGCATAGGTATTCTGTTATGTTTTCTTTGCATGTAATTCTGATGTATCTGATCTTTCTCTTTTGGATATTTGATGTTGTAAAGTTTAGTGATAATAAACAACAAAAGAACTAACTTTGTGTGTGTTGGTCGGACCCATACCCATTTAACCATAGTTTTTTTCACGTGTGTGTGTCTTGTTGTCACATAGCTGTGTGTGTGTGTATGTGTTTATAATAATAATAATCATAATAGCCCCTTCAGTCATAAATGACTATGGGAATGCGCCCCTGAGGTGACAGCCCTCAGCTGCTTATTTTCCTGGTGCTCCTTTCGACGTTTTCTCCCCTCCTCTGCTTGTTGTGTGAGCCTCTCTTCGCCCAGTCTAAGGTGGCGCCGTAAATAGCATCGCCACTTAGTGCGATCGGCAGCTTCATCCTCCCATGTTGTTGGATCCATGTCCAGTGCCCTCATATCTCTCTTGCACACATCTTTGAACCTCAGCTGTGGTCGCCCAACTGTTCTCTTGCCATCTGCTAATTGTCCGTAGAAGATATCTTTTGGGATGCGACCATCTTCCATGCGGCGAACATGGCCAAGCCAGCGAAGTCTGCGCTGTCTAAGCAGTGTATACATACTTTGAAGGCCAGCACGTGACAATACCTCGACATTTGTCACTTTATCTTTCCACGAAATGCCGAGGATGCGGCGTAGACACCGTAAATGGAAGGTATTGAGCCTTCTTTCTTGCTTAGCATAGGTCGTCCAGGTCTCGCTGCCATATAGGAGTGTGCTGGTGACGCAGGCATTATATATCGCAGCTTTGGTCTTCATTGTGAGTTTGGAGTTTCCCCAAACACGCGATGTGAGGCGGGCAAAGGTAGCTGCAGCTTTGCCAATGCGGCTGTCGATTTCTGTATCCAGTGAGAGTTTGTCATTGATGGTAGACACTAGGTATGTGAAGTGGTGCACCACTGCCAATTCATAGTTATCGATAGTGATAACTGGTGCAGCACCCTCATCCTGACTCAGCACATTCGTTTTCTTTAGACTTATTGTGAGGCCAAAGTCCTTGCATGCTTTGGTGAAGCGATTCATCAAGTTCTGAAGCTCCTGTTGGCTTTGAGTGACGACTGCAGCATCATCAGCGAACAGCAAGTCTCTTATAATGACCCTTCTGATTTTTGTTTTTTCCTTCAGCCTTGAAAGATTAAACAGACGGCCATCTGACCTAGTGTGAAGGCATATTCCTTCAGTTGTATCTCTGAATGCATGTTTCAAGAGTAAGGCAAAGAAGATCCCGAAGAGGGTCGGAGCCAGAACACAGCCTTGTTTAATGCCACTTCGTATGTCAATGGGCTGTGACGTGCTTCCAGCATATTGGACTGTTCCCTTCATGTCGTCATGGAATGACTTTATAATTTCCAGCATTTTAGAAGGGCAGCCTATTTTCAGGAGGATTTTGAAGAGTCCATCCCTACTAACCAGGTCAAATGCTTTTGTGAGGTCTATAAAGGCGATATATAAAGGCCTTTTCTGCTCTCTTGATTTTTCCTGAAGCTGGCAGACAGAGAAGATCATGTCTGTTGTTGATCTACCAGCTCGGAATCCACACTGTGACTCTGGATATATGCGCTCAGCTAACTTGTGTAGTCGCATTAAGACGACTTTGGCAAAAACCTTACCAACAATACTAAGAAGAGAGATGCCTCTGTAGTTATTGCAATCACTTCTGTCTCCTTTATTTTTGTACAGTGTTACAATCTTGGCATCTCGCATGTCTTGAGGAATAATTGTCTCTTCCCAAAAATTCCCACCTCATCTGGGGATCGAACCTTAGACCACTGCGCTAGGAAGCCAGTGCACTAACCACTATGCTACCGCGGCTCCCTGTATGTGTTTAGTAAACTTATATTTCTCAATGTAAGGGGGTGCAAGATTGTCTTATACTAAAATATAGTCGTATAGATAGGCTGGACTAGAGGAACTATTCAGTCCAGAGACAGATCTTCTCCTTAAACTATTCAGTCGTGAAAATCTATTTCTAACACTTTACTTCTCACGTATTATCACCATCTCCTATACTCAGGCGGGACCTTAAATAACTTTAAACCTATCTAAGCACGACAGTGACGTTTTGTTTCATCAATTGAACGAACTAACAGAACCATGAAAACTTCTTGTAGTGGATCTCATCAAACTTGGAAATTAACACAAAGTCTTCTGAAGACGACATTTTTCCATTTAATATATGAAGACAAATCACATTATGGAAACATGAATGAAATACGTGGTTCCCATTTCAAAATACGGAATGACATCACAGTTTCATGCATTCTCAACGATTTGACCCTGAGCGGTCATATCAACCCTCGACCTTCGTCTAATTTTCTATGTTCATACATTTCAGTTAAATACTATTCTATTCGAACTGTCTTGACATTATCACGTCACATATTATGCCTAATCGTTGGCTTTATATTTATATTAAGACATCTTGTCTATTTCATAAAATTACAGGCTAAATCAATTATTCTCAGTTTGGCTGTCCACGCCACAATTTAACATTATCGCTTTAAATAGCGCTTTCAATAGTCCTTATTTATTACTTATTCCATTAACTAGGAAGCCTGCACACTGACGGTTGAATATATGAGTTAAGACTCAACATATATTAGTGGACTCTGCCACACATTATCTAAACACTGCTATTAGCCTATAGGCTATATCAATACTCTCTAGTTTATAGGCCTAACGAGTCATCCAACGTTTTACGCGTACCCTTTGAAGTCTAGTTAATTGATGTGTTGCATGGTGCGACCATTCAAATCAAGATAAAACCAAAATGCTTGTAAACCATGCAACAATCCTCAACACTTACTTAGTCGCTCCTCTTCTACCATGGGGTGTTGAGGTAATAAAAACATCAGTGTGAGAAATACGTATAGGAGATATTGATATTCACGTCAACTGGTAATACAAACATCAGTGTGAGAAATACTTATATAGGAGATGTTGATATTCACGTCAACTGGTAATATAAACACCGGTGTAAGAAATACGTATGGGAGATATTGATATTCTGGACAACTGGTAATACAAACATCAATGTGAGAAATACTTATATGCGATATTGATATTCACAGCAACTGGCAATACAACCATCAGTGTGAGAAATACTTATAGGAGATATTGATATTCACTTCAACTGGTAATATAAACATGAAAGTGAGAAATACTTATAGGAGATGTTGATATTCACGTCAACTGGTAATACAAACAGAGTGAGAAATACTTATACGAGATATTGATATTTACGTCAACGGGTAATAAAAAACATCAGAGTGAGAAATACTTATACGAGATATTGATATTCACGTCAACTGGTAATACAAACATCAGAGTGAGAAATACTTATACGAGATATTGATATTCACGTCAACTGGTAATACAAACATCAGAGTGAGAAATACTTATACGAGATATTGATATTCACGTCAACTGGTAATACAAACATCAGAGTGAGAAATAGCAACTGGTAATACAAACATCGTTGTGAGAAATACTTATACGAGATATTGATATTCACGTCAACTGGTAATACAAACATCAGAGTGAGAAATACTCATAGGAGATGTTGATATTCACGTCAACTGGTAATACAAACATCAGAGTGAGAAATACTTATACGAGATATTGATATTTACGTCAACTGGTAATACAAACATCGGTGTGAGAAATACTCATAGGAGATGTTGATATTCACGTCAACTGGTAATACAAACATCGGTGTGCGAAATACTTATAGGAGATGTTGATATTCACGTCAACTGGTAATACAAACATCGGTGTGAGAAATACTTATAGGAGATGTTGATATTCACGTCAACTAGTAATACAAACATCAGTGTGAGAAATACTTATAGGAGATGTTGATATTCACGTCAACTGGTAATACAAACATCAGAGTGAGAAATACTTATAGGAGATGTTGATATTCACGTCAACTGGTAATACAAACATCAGAGTGAGAAATACTCATAGGAGATGTTGATATTCACGTCAACTGGTAATACAAACATCGGTGTGAGAAATACTTATAGGAGATGTTGATATTCACGTCAACTGGTAATACAAACATCAGAGTGAGAAATAATCATAGGAGATGTAATATTCACGTCAACTGGTAACTACAAACATCGGTGTGAGAAATACTCATAGAAGATATCGATACTAATTTATTTGTTACCCTTCAACTCTCTAAGGAGCACATGCCTTAAACAAATCATGCCAAGTCTTCCTGGCCTGTGCCATTCGGCCAAAGTCTGTCCATATCTTATGTATCCCTGTCATATCTTATGTATCCCTGTCATATCTTATGTATCGCTGTCATATCTTATGTATCTCTGTCCATATCTTATGTATCTCTGTCCATATCTTATGTATCCCTGTCATATCTTGTGTATTCCTGTCATATCTTATGTATCCCTGTCCATATACTATGTATCCCTGTCATATCTTATGTATCCCTGTCATATCTTATGTATTCCTGTCATATCTTATGTATCCCTGTCCATATCTTATGTATCCCTGTCATATCTTATGTATCCCAGTCATATTTTTTGTATCCCTGTCATATCTTATGTATCCCTTCCATATCTTATGTATCCCTGTCCATATCTTATGTATCCGTGTCATATCTTATGTATCCTTGTCATATCTTGTGTATCCCTGTCATATCTTATGTATCCCTGTCCATATCTTATGCATCCCTTTCATATCTTATGTACCCCTGTCATATCTTATGTACCCCTGTCATATCTTATGTATCCCTGTCATATCTTATGTATCCCTGTCCATGTCTTATGTATCCCTGTCATATCTTATGTATCCCTGTCATATCTTATGTATCCCTGTCATATCTTATGTATCCCTGTCCATATCTTATGTATCCCTGTCATATCTTATGTATCCCTGTCATATCTTATGTATCCCTGTCCATGTCTTATGTATCCCTGTCATATCTTATGTATCCCTGTCATATCTTATGTATCCCTGTCATATCTTATGTATCCCTGTCATATCTTATGTATCCCTGTCATATCTTATGTATCCCTGTCATATCTTATGTATCCCTGTCCATATCTTATGTATCCCTGTCATATCTTATGTATCCCTGTCATATCTTATGTATCCCTGTCCATATCTTATGTATCCCTGTCATATCTTATGTATCCCTGTCATATCTTATGTATCCCTGTGTCGTAGATTTTCGATAGGGGAATTAAGACTTGGGTTGGTCCTTTCTGTATAGACTAGAATAAGCGATAGCCACAGTGAGAGTTAGTGAAAAGGCGATAGAATTCCACGAGTGAGATGATAGAATCGTGGTATAGAGGCTGTCTTTGAAATCGGGAACTCTTCTCTCTCTCACCTATCTTCTACGACAGCTTTTAAAGTGTCAGACAGTCTAAACCACAGATATATATTACATAAATCTCTATCTACTCACGGGCACGCACATACACGTGACGACAGTTAAACACACAGACGTGGGAAAACTATAACAATGATATATATATATTTTAGAACGAGCTGACCAACACGATTTCTAAGTTCAAGAGAGATTTTAATTATCATTTAAAATCTTCTCACAACACCAAAGAAATACATCAAGGGAAAACATATACAAATAGTCATAAAAATTCAAGAAAATGCTACAAGGATGATAGCCCGTTAGAATCTTAACTCTAGGTTTAGCCCACAGCCCCGTTAAGAGAACAGATGATGGCCCAAAGAGTTATAGATACATTGGGTTGAGTCTAAGAGGTTTCTTTCTTTCTCGTAAATGTATGAACAGAGTTGGATAATCTGATTTAGCCTAAGAAAAAGAAACTCTAGCAGTTGTAACAAATTCTGCAGATTAAAAAAAGTTAAGACAGCAAATGGGTGACAATATACACCGGTAAAATAACACTCTGACCTGCGTACACTCATTCATTCAGCCATGGCCATGTGCTCCCATTTATACTTACAACTTTGCTCGCTGCCTCTGGGAACATAATAAATTTCTAGGACCTTCACACAGACCCGAAAATGCAGTCATCGACCAAGAAATCCCCAGTTCCAAAAGACGTACTGAACTCTCTGTCTCAGGGAACGATTCCTTGGGTGTTCTAATTTTTCGAATGTCTGATTAAGTCACATAAAATTTGTCCAGGCACGAAAGTTAGCAGAGCACAATGTCATTAGCTTTGGTTTCTAGAATTTAAGGAATGTCAGATCGGTGTCTACTTTCAGGAAGGTACTATATTTGGTCACCACAATACTAGTCAAAAACTCTGTCGGAATGTTTCTGATATTTGCTTGCCACAACGGGCTGAACTGTACTGAAGAGTTATTCTGGAAGAATTAATTCGGGCGCGAAGGCCTCTTACTTCATTTAACTGTTAAAGTTCAGGTAATGAAAGTGATTAGTTTCTTCACAAATAATTGTTCACGTACTAGAACGCTGGCAAAGTTGGGTACCACAGTTTCACTATATAAAAAAAGGAAAGAACACATATCAAATAATTTACAATATGTACCCAATATAACTTACATTTTTAAACTGCAAGCGTGACTTATCATTTAAATTTCCCGTAAAGTAAGTTATATTTTTAAAAAAATCATCAATCCTCATGAATTTAGAAACACGTGCGTATTCCGTCAATACTCATTGATGTCGCATCTAACATTTATAGGTTAGTTTAGAAAAAGATATTCTCAACTGAGTATTTAGCAGTTAAATTAAATTCCTTATAGCTACTTTATTGTTTAATGCTAGAAATTATAATTTGTTCTGCCTTCCACTGAAACACGTCACTAGAAAATAATACAGACTATATAAATTTGGCACTCTGCGCAAAAGAAACTAGTGAAATATGAAATAAGCGACTTAACACTTTATCACTTCACAAAATACTAGATATAATATATATTAATCTCACCCCAGAACTACGGTAACACCACGACTAGGATAATTCACTAAATAGGTAGTTAGAAGCTCGTCAGAAATCTGACGAGAACTATGAAATTCGCTATACAAGCTTCATTCGCTAGCACGCGTGTTCCGTTTACTGAATATGTTGAAGACTGAAATGAAATCAGATTTCAGCTCCTGGGTGGATATTTGAAAACAGGGGCAAACAATCCCACATTTTCTCAAACTCCGAAATCATCTCCCCTTTTACGTGTAAAACACCTACGTCAGCTTAACGCGTGACGTAACTGCCACCTACTGACCGAGATGTACGCGTGTCAGTTGCAACTCTCAGACAACCGTCTCGTACTGCGTCGTAGAGATGTCAGTAATCACGCCTTTCCTGAGCGCTCAGCCGAAAAAACCCGCGCGTGACAGGTGCAAATGTAGACATAAAGTCTGCTCTATGTCCAGCGAAACGAATTTTTCGCACATTCTCGTCTACCTGCGCGACTGACATCTGATGCAATAAGGTTACTAGTCAGTATGAGAAAGAAAAACGATGATGGGAAAGAAATATATTTTTCGCAACGAATGCGAAAAATACAGGCAAAAAAGTAAAGAGTGATAATAAAATAAAAGGATCCGGGTGAGAGAATAGGAAGAAGATCTAGGCAATTTAATGAACATAAGACCTACGTGACAGGACGTCCCCCCTTTAAGATATGGAAGCACTCCATGTCTACGTTATGGAATTAAATTTCCTATAACCGTAGCTTCGGGGTGTCTGTCTTCTTCCCTCTCATCTTCCCCCTCCATCTCTCTCCAATTCCTACTCAAGTCTACTCCCCAAAGTTTCCTTCCTCTGGAATGTCTCCCATGCGCGCTTGAAAGAGCGTCGCCGTTTCTGACATTTTTGAAAGATTTCGTGTGATTGCGGTGGAATATCCCTGCCACTATCATCATCTTCGTCAGCTTTGGCGATCGTCAGGAGATGGTCGGAGGTTGGCACTGGTCTTTCCAAGTATCTCTTTAACAGATTTAAATGGAAAACCTTCTCCTTTCCTTGAATAGAGATCTGGTAGTTAGCCTTAGAAATCTTTTTCAGGACGGTAAACGGCCCTTGCCATCCGATCTTCAGTTGGTTGTTTCCGGTAGGGAGTAACACCAAAACTTTCTCTCCTGCTTCCAGTTCTCTTTCTTTCGCGACTTTCCTGTATCGGTTAGCGTGCTTTGTGCGTGCTCGCTTAAAGTTAGTCGTTGCTAGGTCCCACCCTAGTTTCAACCTTTCCTTTAAAACCGACACATATTTACTTGCTGAGACAACTGTCTCATCCGCCTTCTCGTCTGTCAGAGACTGAAGTAAGGCTTCAAGCGGGCCCTTAATGGGTCTGCCGAATAAGCGTGTAGCTGGCGGAAATCCTGTGGAAGTATGAGGAGATTCTCTGTAGCCAAATAAAGCTCCAGGAATACAAAGATCCCAATCTTCAGGTTTCACTTGTGCCAGTTTACTTAGCATCATGTTGAGGTTTCCATTAGCACGTTCCACGAGCCCATTTCCGGCCGGAGTATATGGCTTAGTGTGGATGTGTTGGGTCCTCAAGATCTTAACGATCTCATCCATCAACAGGTTTCGGTATGGAGATCCGTTATCCGTCAACACTTGCTGAGGGAATCCCAACCGAGTGAAAATCTGCACGAGGGCTTCTGCGACATGCTTGGCATCTGCGCATGTTAGCGGGATAGCTTCTGCCCATAAAGTGCATGTATCGACTAAGGTCAGGATGAACCTGTTCCTTCTTTTAGTCCTTTCGAAAGGCCCTAAAATGTCGATCACAACCCGTTCGAATGGTGTACCCACTATTGGCATTTCACCCAAAGAGACTGGGGGGTGCCCGTTGCTTGGGTGGCACACGTTGGCACTGGGCACAGGATTTGACATATCTGATAATATCAGTATTTACTCCTGGCCACCAATAATGAGTGGTTATCCTTTGGTTTGTGGCGTTCTGTCCCATATGTCCGCTGAAGGGAAGAGAGTGCCCCATTTCTAGGATTTGGCTTCTGTACTGTTTCGGTACTAGGAGCTGGTTGTAACCTTGGTCAGGCTTGCCCGTTCTCCGATAAAGTACGCCATCCTCAGAAAAAATGTCCCCGTGCTGTTTGGGTTCCTTAGCCATGGGCAGTTTCCTAAAGCAGGGTGCCAAAGTAGGGTCCTTGTATTGCGCTTCTTTAAGTTCCATGGGTAACAAATTAGGCGCAGGCTCCCGTTCCTTCTTGGTTTGCCCTCTTGTAGTTACTGCTGCCACAATCGGCTCTTCCGGTTTCCCAATACACACGTATCTCCCGCCAAGTATGACTGGGTAGATGGGATCATCGATAACAGCCGCTTTGATCACACCTCTGACGAAATCAGAGTGGATCTCCACCAATGCGATGGGAAGCGCTGTAGGTGCATCACTCTTACGAACTCCACAAAGTTGGACGGTCTCTGCTGTCTCTTGACCGGGTTTGACCAGGTTTCTGGCAACAATGCAATCATAAGAAAGCCCCGTGTCAAATAAACAAGAAGTTTGAGAACCGTTCAAAGTAACAGTACCTCGCGTTGAGGGTCTATCCCCAACAGGTTGGGAATCACTGTCAATAATTCCGCCTTGCGAGACTGTTAATAAGCATCCGATGCGTTTCGGCTCGGTGTGCTCGGTCTGATCATATGTCCCGTGCTCAGGGGTTCTCCCTTTGCCACCTTGTCCTTTCTGGCTGCGCTGCCATGTAGGGCGGTCGGGTTGATCAGACTGTTTTGGGTGGTTGGGGTACTTGTTCTTGTAGAACTTGGATTTTTCAGGAGGGGGGTTTTGAGGTCCAGTTTCTCTGTGGTTATTCTGATTAGAAGCATGAGAAGGTTGATCTAGATTATTTTTTCGAAAATGCTCCTCTGTCGGTTTCCGTTTTGTGGCCGGTAGTTCAGCCAGCGCATTTTGATAACGCTCAGACTTCTCTAAGATGTCTTCAAGTTTTTCTGCTCCCTGCTCAGCTAGAAATCTCCGGGTATCTGCAGACAATGTGTTCTTTATTTGTTCTGTTAAAACAAATTCCTCAAGACCTTCGTAGGTAGAGGGGAGCTGCGAGAGCTCTAGGCACTTTGTCAGATAACCCTTCAAACGAGACGAGAACTGCTGAAAAGTTTCAGAATTCTCTTTCCTGCTGTTGCGAAACAGTTGCAAAAATTTGCGAGCGTTCATTTCAAAGCGCTCCAGTAACGCTTTCTTCAACAGATCATAGTTGTCTTGTTGGCTGCTTTCCAGTTTGGCGTAAACATCATACGCACTGCTTTTCAGCGCCTGAGAAAGCTTCATGTTCCAACGCGACCTCTCTAAACCGTACAGAGTTGCAATTTTCTCGAATTTTTCTAACCATGTGTCAATCTTCTCATTTGGACAAGGGAAAGATTCTAGCGCAAAAGACATAGCCGAGAGATGAGTAGATTGAGTGTTTGAAGGATCAGTTAAGGAAGAATGAGGAGAAGACTCTCCATTGCTGGAGGTAGAGGCAGCACCACGACTTTGGAATTCTAGAGTTTTAAGAGCTAACTCATGCTGTCTCTGTTTCTCTTTTTCCTCATGCTGTCTCTCCTTCTCTCTTTCCTCCCTCTCCTTCTCTCTTTCCTCCTGTTGTCTCTCCTTCTCTCTTTCGTTCGCCCTGCGAATTTCCATTTCCTCGTCCATCTTCCTCTGCTCTAATAGACGGTCTTTTTCCTCTTTAGCTTCAGCCGCTTTCCTCTCCGCATCATATCTCTCAAGTTCGTCTCTGACAAATGCTTTCGCTTCCTCTCCTTCCAGTCCCTCCTCTCTCGCTTCGTCCCTGAGGAGTTGTCTAAGCTTTGCCCTCTCGGCCATATTAGGTCAGTGACTGAGACTAGTGGAGAAAGAAATTAAGAAAAAAGGATACACTGGTTCCTACCACTTACGAGAAAAAAATTTCCAAAAATTCAAAAGATGATATCCTTAACCCTGGGATACCTCCTCCAAAAATAAAATCTAACTATCGCTGCTATTATCGGCAATAAAGCACCTAATGCAAACACGACTACGCCAAATAAATGGTAGTTAAGATTAATCCCTGAAAAATAAGTAGCTACAGTGGAAAAGCAAAATAATTATTGCAAAAATTAAAGAGAAAAATAATCCCTTAATTTTAAAATCCACTATCAAGTTTACCCCTGAAGACAGTTAGGGTGAGGGAGGCAATTAATCTGGACAAATAGTCCGAAACGCACTCCTTAGCTTTTGCTCAAACACCTACTTCTTCAAAACCCAGTGAATGTTATACACTCACCACTTTACCAGCGTTTAGTATTACAAATCAACAAATAACATATATTCCGACGAAATCCACCTGTAACTCAAATGTATATTATTCAAATGCTGTGGAAAAAAACTTATCAGTTTGTGTGGTCAGCACGCTCGTAAACAGATCGTTAGTCTAGGGGATAAATTATTTAAAGATATAACAACTCACAAGACATCACACTCTTACTCTATTTCAGAATAAAGAATCTTAAGTTCAAAATCCAGATAGACGAGTCCACATTTGTCGTACTCGTCTTCCTATTCTAAGTTCAAAAATCCTACGGACGAGACCACATTTGTCGTACTCGTCTTCCTATTCTAGGTTCAAAAATCCTTTGGACGAGACCACATTTGTCGTAGATTTTCGATAGGGGAATTAAGACTTGGGTTGGTCCCTTCTGTATAGACTAGAATAAGCGATAGCCACAGTGAGAGTTAGTGAAAAGGCGATAGAATTCCACGAGTGAGATGATAGAATCGTGGTATAGAGGCTGTCTCTGAAATCGGGAACTCTTCTCTCTCTCACCTATCTTCTACGACAGCTTTTAAAGTGTCAGACAGTCTAAACCACAGATATATATTACATAAATCTCTATCTACTCACGGGCACGCACATACACGTGACGACAGTTAAACACACAGACGTGGGAAAACTATAACAATGATATATATATATATATATATATATATTTTAGAACGAGCTGACCAACTCGATTTCGAAGTTCAAGAGAGATTTTAATTATCATTTAAAATCTTCTCACAACACCAAAGAAATACATCAAGGGAAAACATATACAAATAGTCATAAAAATTCAAGAAAATGCTACACGAATGATAGCCCGTTAGAATCTTAACTCTAGGTTTAGCCCACAGCCCCGTTAAGAGAACAGATGATGGCCCAAAGAGTTATAGATACATTGGGTTGAGTCTAAGAGGTTTCTTTCTTTCTCGTAAATGTATGAACAGAGTTGGATAATCTGATTTAGCCTAAGAAAAAGAAACTCTAGCAGTTGTAACAAATTCTGTAGATTAAAAAGTTAAGACAGCAAATGGGGGACAATATACACCGGTAAAATAACACTCTGACCTGCGTAAACTCATTCATTCAGCCATGGCCATGTGCTCCCATTTATACTTACAACTTTGCTCGCTGCCTCTGGGAACATAATAAATTTCTAGGACCTTCACACAGACCCGAAAATGTAGTCATCGACCAAGAAATCCCCAGTTCCAAAAGACGTACTGAACTCTCTGTCTCAGGGAACGATTCCTTGGGTGTTCTAATTTTTCGAATGTCTGATTAAGTCACATAAAATTTGTCCAGGCACGAAAGTTAGCAGAGCACAATGTCATTAGCTTTGGTTTCTAGAATTTAAGGAATGTCAGATCGGTGTCTACTTTCAGGAAGGTACTATATTTGGTCACCACAATACTAGTCAAAAACTCTGTCGGAATGTTTCTGATATTTGCTTGCCCCAACGGGCTGAACTGTACTGAAGAGTTATTCTGGAAGAATTAATTTGGGCGCGAAGGCCTCTTACTTCATTTAACTGTTAAAGTTCAGGTAATGAAAGTGATTAGTTTCTTCACAAATAATTGTTCACGTACAAGAACGCTGGCAAAGTTGGATACCACAGTTTCACTATATAAAAAAAAGGAAAGAACACATATCAAATAATTTACAATATGTACCCAATATAACTTACATTTTTAAACTGCAAGCGTGACTTATCATTTAAATTTCCCGTAAAGTAAGTTATATTTTTAAAAAATCATCAATCCTCATGAATTTAGGAACACGTGCGTATTCCGTCAATACTCATTGATGTCGCATCTAGCATTTATAGGTTAGTTTAGAAAAAGATACTCGACTGAGTAGTTAGCAGTTAACTAAATTCATTACAGTTACATGTTTGTTAAGCTAGAAATTATAATTAATTCTGCTATCCACTGAAACACGTCACTAGAAAATAATACAGACTATATAAATTTGGCACTCTGCGCAAAATCTAACTAGTGAAATATGAAATAAGCGACTTAACACTTTATCACTTCACAAAATACTAGATATAATGTATTAATCTCACCCCAGAACTACGGTAACACCACGACTAGGATAATTCACTAGATAGGTAGTTAGAAGCTCGTCAGAAATCTGACGAGAACTATGAAATTCGCTATACAAGCTTCATTCGCTAGCACGCGTGTTCCGTTTACTGAATATGTTGAAGACTGAAATGAAATCAGATTTCAGCTCCTGGGTGGATATTTGAAAACAGGGGCAAACAATCCCACATTTTCTCAAACTCCGAAATCATCTCCCCTTTTACGTGTAAAACACCTACGTCAGCTTAACGCGTGACGTAACTGCCACCTACTGACCGAGATGTACGCGTGTCAGTTGCAACTCTCAGACAACCGTCTCGTACTGCGTCGTAGAGATGTCAGTAATCACGCCTTTCCTGAGCGCTCAGCCGAAAAACCCGCGCGTGACAGGTGCAAATGTAGACATAAAGTCTGCTCTATGTCCAGCGAAACGAATTTTTCGCACATTCTCGTCTACCTGCGCGACTGACATCTGATGCAATAAGGTTACTAGTCAGTATGAGAAAGAAAAAACGATGATGGGAAAGAAATATATTTTTCGCAACGAATGCGAAAAATACAGGCAAAAAAGTAAAGAGTGATAATAAAATAAAAGGATCCGGGTGAGAGAATAGGAAGAAGATCTAGGCAATTTAATGAACAAGTTCTGCTTTGTTATATTATCAAAAGATGTCCTCAGTGTCTGTCCTATGTCCTCAGTGTGTGTCCTATGTCCTCAGTGTGTGTCCTATCCATTTCCATGGTGTTTTTCTCACCTCTTGTTCCACTGGCACTTGTCTGCTCCTTGTTATCAAATATCACACAAGTGAGATACTGATGTAACAGTGACAACAGATCTTAACGGTTAAATAACTTCTTCTTCTTCTTAGATCCATAGTTGCTGGCTGTCAAAGCAGTCAATGGCCGTCACGCCTGGTGGCGTCTTGTTGGGCAGCAACAAACTGCTTCCACCTTGCTCGGTCGGCAGCCATCGTTCGTGCAGTGTCCCAGCTCTGGCTTATTCTTTGCATCTGGGCCTCCACAGTTCTCCGCCAAGTTGTTTTTGATCGGCCTCTCTTTCGCTTTCCTTCAGGGGTCCATAGCATAGCTGTTGTGCACGAGATAATTGTGAAAAAAGTCATGTATTTAAATACTTTAAGCACATTAATGGCTTTAGATGAAAAATACAATGCAGAAAAAAAAATCAACAGAATAATCCAATTAGAAACAATTCGGAAAATTATACTGTTAAAAAGGATCATGTGCAAACAATCTTCAGTGCATGTAAGACAGAGAGTTTGTTATGTTACAAACTGTTGATCCAGTAACAAGGAAGCAAACCTTTGATAAATGATGGACAGGCAGGGTTCACTGGAGATCACAAAGATGTATTCTGCAGCAGAATGTAAAGTATCGCATGGTGATTTAAAATAAAAAATAAAAAGTAATGGAAATATATTGAAAGAGGTTTGTGAATGACGCGTTGTACAAATGTTAAGACCCAGCTCATTTCGCAAAGGCAAAAACTCAAACGAAGCAACTTTTTAGAATAAACCAAACCATAGATGAGAGCAGTTTCCATAAATGCAATATCAACTATTAAACCCATCTACACTTCACACAAGCTTCCAGTTTGGAAACAAAATAGTTTCCCTGAAATGATAGAAAACATTCCTGGAATTGAAAGAAAAAACAGCCAGACTGCAACAAAGAGAAAATCCATAGCGACAAAATATACTACTGCACTCGTCAAAAGTCAAGGGCCATTTAGAAAAACCTTGGTTGAAACCATAAAACAAATCTGATATAAACGTGATTGGTATCAGTCAAAACGGCATTTATTGAATACCAAATTGACATGTCACGTAAAGAAATGGAAACACACATTCAAACGCAATGAAGCTGTGAAGTGTGTCACCCACCTTTTCAAAAGTCCCACAATAGATATTGGACAAATAGACATTTCAAAATCGGGTATGACCACCGTTTGCAGCAAGGCATTCAAGACAGCGTAGACGCATCGAGTCCACAAGGGTCCGAAGAGTATCCTGAGGAACATCTTGCCATTCCTGAAGCAGAAATGCAGTCAGCTGTGCAACATCCATTGGCAGGGGGTGATTTGTTGACAATCTTCGACCAAGGACATCCCAGAGGTGCTCAATCGGAGAAAGGGCAGGTGAATGAGCTGGCCACGCCATCCTGATGATCCCATGTTGCTGAATAAACTCATTCACCACACGAGCTTGATGGGGTCGAGCGTTATCATCTTGGAGGATGGCATTACCACCTATGGCCTCCAGAGCAGGCTGAACAATTGGTCTCAAGATTTCGTTCTGGTATCTTGGGCCAGTCAAGTTGCTTTGGATGATGTATAGTGAGGTCCTGCCGTGTCTGTAGAAGCCTCCCCAGAACATGACAGAACCCCTAACATAACGATCCACCTCTCGAATTGTGTCATCAGTAAATCGCTCTCCTGGTCGTCTCCAAACTCGAATCCTGCCATCATTGAATGACACAGTGAAGCGAGATTCATCAGTAAAGAGAACTTAACTCCATTGTTGCCTTGTCCATCGAATGTGCTCGCGACACCAAGCAACACCGGCTCTGCGATGAGCAGGAGTAAGAGGGATTCTGACTGCAGGACGTCGAGCAGCCAGTCCAAATTCATGTAAACGTCTGCGAATGGTGCTTTGACTGACATTAACGTCTACAGTTTGTCTCAGCTGACATCTTAGAGTGGAACAAGTCACTGTTCGATGGCGCAGGGCTGACAACAAGAGGTACCGGTCATCATGTCTATTGGTGCATCTAGGGCGACCTGGCCTGTGGCGATCCTCCACATTTCCTGTGGCCTGGAATCTCTCCAAAATTCTTTGGATATTAGAGTGTGACACTGCAAGCCGTCTAGCAACCTCACGGACAGATAAACCACTTTCAACCCACGCTATAGCCCTCATTCTTTGTAAGGTGTCAAGACTTCTTCTCGGTGGCATGGTTTTTGCAAGTGATGAAACTACCCTAAGTCTGCTGATTGTACAACAAATTAAGAGTGAACTCTGTTCACGAAAAGTCGCCATTGCACGTGGAATGTCAATCAGCACGATTACTTCACCTGTTTGGTTGGACGGAAGTTTGAAAAAAACAGATTAAAAATGTGAATTTATGGCCAGCAAACCAAATTGCACGTGATCACCATGGTTGTCGGTGAGTTGTTTTTATGCTTAACGTGCATAGAGGACTGTCAGAGGAAGATATTGCACCCATTTTTACTAAAAACTTCCTTCATTTAATCATTCTATGCGCTTATATAAAAGTGTATTGAAAATAATAGGGTGGCCCTTGACTTTTGACGAGTAGTATATACATAGAGAAACATTACCCTCGCAGCAGCTGGACCCATACTTAAACAGATGGATCAGCAACAAATGCCACAGAAAATGGAGGTGGAGGTGTCTTTCTGACCGTAAGCAGTGGTGCACTGTCAGTGGCAACAGAACAATTCTCAAATAACTTCAGAGCAGAGGCAGAGGCCATAAAACTGCAGCAGAGGTTATAATGACAGAAAAAAGCACAGAGAGACAAGCTGCTTTCTTTACCGAGGCACAGTCAGTAACTGCAGCGTTGAAAAGTCAAAATATTACAGACCTGGATGACCTCAGAATAGTGCTCCACAAACTATGAAAACTATTCAAAAGTGTTGTGATCCAATGGATCCCTTGTAATCGAAACATCGCCGGTAATGAAGAGGCTGACAGATTGGCAAAGGAATGTAGAAATCTACCTCAGCCTGATGCAAGCGTAACTATCGAGGAGAGAAAGAGTTTTATCAGAATCAGATACAGAAACAAATGGGATGTAGAGCTTTCAGGTCACACACAAAATGATGCATACTACCAGCTCAACAGAATAGAACAAGTGGTAATCTTCAGACTCCGCACTGGCCACAACAGATTGAGATACCATCTATTCAACAAGCTAAAGTTAGGAACTACCGATCAGTGTAACTGTGGCACTGACATTATGACTGCTGAACATCTGCTTCATAGTTGCCCACCATATGCAGAACTGAGAAAGCGCATATGGCCGACACCAGTACCATTCGTGGAAATGCTCTAAGGAGATTCAAATAGCCTCAAACTGACTACTGCTTTCTTTGAAAACATTCAAGTACACGTCTGAGAGTGTACGAAAAATATTATTCCAATTCTGTATTACTCCCCTTTGTTTTTTAAATGTTAATCAGCTCAAGGACCACTTATTGTTTAACGTTGACGTCTGAGAGTGTACGAAGAAGAAGATTTTGCACTTGTGCACTGTATGCACCAATGTCATTTGAACGATTTCATTTCTTTGAGCGCAGTAATTCTCACAAATCCGTATGTTAAATATTGAGATTGTCCCTGAGTGGAGCAACCGATTCGCAGAGTTGTTAGATCGCTGACCTCTCGCGGAAAAGGTGCCTGCTTCAAAACACGGTGGCATCACGCTCCCGTCTACCCAGCTTTAAATGGGTACCTGACTATGTGTCGTAGATTTGGATAGGTATTTAAGATAGATTCTGGTCCCGTCTGAATAGAACTGAAAAAAGGTGGTAACTCAGTGGGAGATAAGGTAAAGAAATAGATTTCACGAGTGAATAAGTTAAAGGTAGAATCTGTCACTGGATTGAGAAGATACTCTAGTCCAGCCTATCTTTACGACTGAAATTTTGTTTACCAGACAATTCTCCTTTCCGTATATATTAACATATACACTATTAAGTACTCACATACACACACAGAGATAAGTGACGACAACCAGACGCACAAACGTGAAAACTAAAGTAAATGAGGTATGGATATTGGGCTGAGCTGACCAACACAGGTAATTAAGTTTTGTTAAAGTTTATTATCATAAAGAAAACATCACAACATCCAATATATCAATAGTAATAGAAAAATCATAGGTTACAAAAATTAACAAAATATAAGCCCATAAGTGCAATGTTGAGACAAGATCCCGCAAGAAAGAAGCTAATAACCCCCAAAAGGTCAAAAGATTTGCGCTATGGTATAGAATTTGACTATACTGTAAAGAACAGAGTTCCTAATTAATCTATTCTGAAAATAACAGTATTAGCAAACAAAAAAGGGAAGAAAAAAAAACAAATGAGTACAATGATTATACAACAGAAGAATTATTCAATCCTCTTTCTCTCTGCTCTGACAAACCTGTGGCCACATTCAGTATCGCTTACCTAGTAGTTGTATTAACAACATCTTGAACATATCTCCATGATACAAATACAAATCCAGTGTTGGGTTTCGCCGAAATAAGCCCCTGTTCCTCCAAGACTGATTAATTCTCCTAATGGGGAACGCTTACTTTGGTGCTGATTATTGGATACGTTTATGTCACATCAATTAGTCCAGGTAGAAAATTAATTACCGAGATATAGTGTTCACAGTGTACAGCAGCTTGTAATTCCGATAGTTAAAGAGAATGTCAGGTGAGTAAATCTCTCTGGATAAATCCTCACCCCGACACATTGGGCAGTAGTCGGGTAGTGTTAAGTTTGATATTTTCGCCACAGCGGGCTGAATGTAAATAAAAATGAAAAAGAAATCTGGGTATCTATATGTCCAGTTATCGTTATTCTTATTGTCATATGTTTGTGCTCTCTCTCTCTCCCCCTCTCTCTCTCTCTCTCTCTGGGTGAAACTAGAGGGCCGAACAGGTCAACCTCGAAGACCCGATATTCATAAGAATGTTTTTGGTACTATTTGACTTAGACCCCTTTTCTCAGATTAAGGCCGCTGGTAGATTTGGTTTGTGATCCGTACTAGATTTAGGAAGAAAATACAAAATATTTAACCACAATATCAGTATTCTATCCTAACCTGCGTAATGTATGATTTCTTATCCACACAGTTATTAAATTGGATTAGAAACCACAAGTGTCTAGCTTATCTTATCATTTTTAACACGTGAAATAAGCGCTAGTCATTTACAAAATTACATTTAATGAATTAGAAAAAATATAGATTCCGTCAGTATTCAATCGCCTAATGCGTCTATAGTCAATTAAAACATCTCTTTCTGTGTGATAGCGAGTAATTAAATTTACGTTACAGCTGGAAAAATTAGCTATATGTTATATAATACGCTAGTCAATTAACACACTAAATCCTAGTGAAATATAATGACGAACTTTAACAATTAAATCACTCAAGTGCTAGTATATATTTCTTTTACCGCAACACATAAAATGAAACTATCTCCACAGAATTCTAAGTGATCCACTTTGTACAATGGCTCTAAGATTCGAGCTAGATATTTCGAAAATTTCTGAGGCGACTGGGTAATTGATTTTAAGGGATGGGGTATTTATATAAAATTGGTCTTCTTTCGCTAGCTAGTGCGAGATATCGCGCCTTAGCCAGCATTTTGGGAAAATCTACGGTTCGATTCCTGAATTAAAGCTTTCTTTCTCACCTATGCCGACCGCATAGAAGTTCGCTAACGAGCAGACCGTCTATTGATCTCGTCTCTCTCTGCAGCTAATTACGTCCCCTGGGATCACGAACAAACGGATGTGGTCGGTAACTGTGGTTATCGCCCCTTTCTTTTTCTTCATTCGCTTGTCCCCCTTGAGAAATGTAACCATCAAAGGTACGTCTTTTGTCTTATCGCCCTTGATTCTACAAATAGACGACTCGATCTCTCTCTACGCGCGTTCTTTGTCTGATCTGTCACTAATCAACGATTGCCCCATCGCTCGCGTGATAATTCAGTTAACGGCTCTTACTCGCTAGCGGTTACCTGTCCGCTCGTGGACTAGCTAATAGGTCTGTTTGTAAATACTCGCTAGTGCCTATAAGACATAGAGAAAAAAAGAAAATAGGCGTGGCTAAAATATGAGTTAGACAGATATCGAAGAGCATGGGTTCTGCGTTAACAAAACCGTAAATACTAATAAGGAAGCAAAGGTGGGAAATCATGTAATATATTAACATAACCTGTCACACTATGCTCTTGAGTTAGGAAAGGCAAATATAGCGGAAGGTAACTGGTCATCCCAGCTCTCGAAGCTGGACATATTATAGTGAAGTCTCTAACACTCCACTCCCCAAAGCAGTATATGCTATGGGCCTGCCTTTACCTGATCTCACATTCGTGTTTTATTCTTTTCAGTAAGCTTAATAGCAAGCCTGAATATTTCAAACAGTAAATATGGTACATCGTTACATCATTGGTAGTTAATGTAACTGCTGTATTTCCATCCACTCATTCATTACCTTTCAGCTCCATGTGAGGGATAGGTGTTCAACAAAGTCACTCCAGACCTGCCTTGCCTGTGACATCCATTCAAGGTTATTTCCGCGTCTTCATTATTAATGTCATGTCTATCTCAAATTCTCGTTCTCGTGGGTTAACATGGTCTCCTTCTATTCTGTTTTACAGTCAGATAACTAAAGAACAGATCAAGGAGTATCAGAAAGAACTAAAAGTGGTCTTTACAGATCCAGACAAGATGCTGTGTTAGTGGAAATAAATTATTCCGGTGTGGTAAATACTTGATACAATGACTACACGAGCAGACGCCTCAGCAATGTTTTGATGCTGCAGGAAAAACAAATTAATTTTGAATAGACGCCTGATAATTAGACGAACGAACGAACGAACGAACGAACGAAGGCTTTATTTCATCAGGGTAAAGAAATAGGCATAATTGCCTTTTTACATTTCTGCCCTGCAATACAATTTTCAGCGTTTTAAAAATTAAAATATTAACAACTTCAGGCAGGATCAATTAATATTATCATCACAATCAGACACTTAGCACACACAAGTACATTTGCTCATAGTCATTCACGCACATAGAGAGAAGGGGAGAGAGAGAGAGGAGAGAGAGAGGTCAAGCAATAAAGCTACTTAATATAAAAAATTCAATTTAAAATGAAAATATTACAATGATAGTTAAATGCTCGTGGAAACGTTGAAATAACTGAAACAGAATTGTCGTTAAATGTGTACAAGATTTCATGACATGTGAATGCAGATGTCTTTTGAACGTGGTGTAATTATATGTTTTGACAGACTTGGGTAGGGTGTAAGGCAACAAACAGACACCGAACAAAATCTCTAAAAGGCTGATTCAGTGTTTATGAAACAATTCTGACATCTTTTTAAAACGCTGTTTGGTCAAATAGACGTACATTATAAACATTATAAATTCAGTAATGTTAGCTAGTTTGAGTTACCGAGCTAATATATTTGTTTCTTTACTTTTCTTTTTTTTTAATGTTATTGGTCGTGGTTATAATATTTTAAATGTTAATTATTTATTGTATCGTCGTTATTAATGTATATTTCTTTACTCGTGAATAATCCCAAATTATATTTGTTGAATCGCTGAGTTATCTCCGTGTCTCTGTGTTGGTAGTCCTAGTCATTCGATCAATTTTTTTTTATGTCCATCCTATGCTTCAGTCCTCTACGTCAGTAATTTCCGATAATAATATGTTTCGTAGGAAGTATGTTCCCCTTAGATAAACGCCGATTTGACACGCCAAGCTTCACAAGTTTATCTTTCCAATTGTGGTGAGGTGGGATGTTATAAATATTTATAGGGGACTTAGTGTACTGACTGAGATCAGCTGTGAAGGTATATATATCTAATAAGAGTAGTGTATTATATATAACCTTACTTGCTGCCACATATGTATACCTCAGTCAGAATTATTCTGGAATAGTGTGATGACTACGTTATATGTCTAGGGTATGTGTATGATGAAGTGTACGTCAAAACAACAACAAACAGATAAACAATTTAATTTATTCCACCACACTTGACAACACTGTGACACTCACATACATATAACACTCTAAAGGATATCTTAAAGGAGTCACTGATAACTTTTCAAATAACAATATGTATTCATTGCTGTTATGAATGAATATGTGTCCTGATTCAAATACAAAGGGAACCAGGAATCACAATCAATTTTACTTACAAGTTATATGTACAGAATTTATCAATTTGAATATTGTAGTGACATATATTATTAAAAGTATCCTATGTGTGTCAGTTGTGTAGTAGTAATACGAGGTAATACTGGTTTTGTTTTGTTCAAGCTCTGTTGGTATTTGTCATCATGACTTCAATAGTTTGTCTTTATTGGAACTAGTATTGGAGATGTTCTCAGTTCCTGATATTAAAACAATTTACTTCCCCTCTTAAGTTTATGTTACAATGTTATTTTAAGATGGGGGTACATAATGTTGAGCTCAGCTGGCCAGATCAGCTTATCTTGCGTGATGGCGGCAGGAAAAGACTCCTCTGCTCGATTTCTCCCCTGTGCTCTGGAGACACCTCACTGATAGCTAAATGGACCAAGGAGTATGCTGTCCGACTATGGATTCAGCAAAGCTCTGACCAGGTGCTGCTCAATAACGTCAAGACCACGGTCCCTGAAAACAAGAAGGATGTACCTTCTACTTCATAACTAATTGATACTCTAGTTCTACACTGAGCACAATACATCACAAACATTGAGTTCAGAGCGTTAGGCCAACTGTCAGCTTCATCTGAAATACTTTATACCAGTATTAACCTCCTTAATGGTTACTACGCCTCTGCACTTCCAGCATTATTTCTTCTAATCAATAATCTAGGTGTCAGTGTACTGTTTGGCCATTCCATGCAGTTTTACTTCCCTCCGACACCTTCTGTTCAGGCTGGAGCATTATAGGCTTTACATCATGTTTGCTACTGAACTACACATATATATATACAGGCATAAATTAACAATTCACATTCAATTTTCATTAAAAGATACTGAATGTTTCAAGCTTACCACAATTTATGGAAATAAACACAGATACGTTGACTAGCAATGAATTCTGGCACAATTACTGGCACAAATTCCCATCTGCTTATGTTCCAGGCTTTTATTTGGCAAAAATGTGAGCTGGCTTCAACGCACTGTTGCTTTATCAAGCTTATTTGAACTAGTGGTCTCGAACTAACGCTCCTAAGTGATTATATCAGCGAGTCTGGCCAATGGAGCCACGTTTCGACAAGTGTTTGAAAAAATTTTACCTTCCTACGTCTCCCTTAACAACCAAGGATAGCATTTATAGTCCGACTAATCGTGTTTAGCCTTACATATCATTCCAGCCAATCAGTTCAAATGTAACTTGTGGCCCATTTCCCGTACAATGAAGGTTTAAAAAATCTATCACTGAGCGATTCTGATTTTGGGTGTTGTCTGACAGCACCATCATTTTATTTTAGCTATAACTTGTTAATTCCTAGACTATTTGCGTAACGTTTTACATATTCTTTGTCAGCAAGCCCTAAGGAACCCAAATAAACAAATTTAAAAGAGCTAAGTGGCTGCGTTCAAAATATGCAATTTCTTCTACCTCCTGTTTCGAAGATGTGCTGTCTGGGTACTGTAATGTTTTCAAACGTAAACCCATCTATTGTCATCTTTCCTTATAAGCGTTTTTCAGGATTTAAAAACCTAGCTCTGGGAAGGGTAGTGAATTTATCACTGTCCATCTGAAAAAAAAGTTAGTGCATGTGGCCTTACACGCGTGATAGTAGTAATTGTGTATCGCGTTACGCTTGTTGGGGTGGCATTAATAGCGAGACGCGTGTTTAATTTTGCATGCGTTCCTGATTTTCATTCGCCCCTCTCTCTTTCTATTTGAGTCCATCTGTTCGTTCGTTTTGGTAACGTAATATAATTAATGTTAGGATTAATTTAGGTCATTACGCATTGTGCCTCTCAATGTTTTTCTTAGAAATGCAATACCCGTTTTAATGTGGAAACGCTTGTATTTATGCAGTGGCTTATATTGAACGGGGAAACGTTACAATTTGTAGACGAAGCATAAAACAAAGGGGATTTCGAGTACTGTCATTATGACAGCACTGTTCTTTACCATTCTTCTTCCTTTCTTTATTATATGTATTTATTAGGCTTTATATTTACTTGATAATTTATATATGTGGATTAGAATATTCCACGACATCTCCCCTCTTAAAACAGACATTATATGTCAGTCCTTTATTCTATATACACATAGAGAAATTTATTATTAGTTCTGGGGTTTACGGTGATTCTCATCACACGGATGGCGGCTTAAAAAATCCGCTCCCAAATTTGTTTTTCCAGATATATACTCAATGCTAAAATTATAGGGAGCCAAAAGCAAGGACCATCGGAGTAACCTAGAGTTCTCATGCTTAGCCTGGGCTAGAAACGATAAAGGTTTGTGGTCCGTTTGCAACTTAAAGGCCTTCCCATACAGATAAATATTGAATTTCTTTATTGCCCATATTACTGCAAGACATTCTTTTTCGCTGGTTGAGTAGTTGATTTCAGCTTTATTCAATTTTCTGCTAGCATATGCCACTGGGCTTAATTCCCCATCCAATGCATCTGATTTCTGTAGTAGAGTTGCACCTAACCCAATATTACTTGCATCCGTCCTTACTATGAATTCTTGACTTAAGTCAGGTAATTTCAAAATGGGTTTACTTGTGAGCTTTTCCTTCAATTCTTGGTAAGTCATTTCACATTGTGGTGTCCATGTAATGCGATCTGGATGTCCTTTACGTGTCAAATCAGTTAACGGTGCACATATGGAATTAAAGTTTTTGATATACTTCTGGTAGAAACCACATAATGAGACAAAGGATCTCACGTCCTTCTTGGTTTGTGGTCTCGGGGCTTTCTGTAGTTTCTCTAAATTCTTTGGGTCAGGGGTCATGTTTCCCTGATAAACTGTGTGTCCCAAAAATTCCAATTCTTTACATCCAACGCAACATTTGGTTGGTCGGGCTGTTAAATTTGCCTCCCTAAGTCGATTAAACAGCATATTCAGAGAGTCAATGTGTTCCTCAAATGTTTCTGTTGCTATCAGGATATCATCCATGAAATTTGTTATACATGGATTATTCAGAGGGTCCAATAATTTTCTCATCATTCTAGAGAAGACACTAGGCGCATTCTTCAATCCAAATGGCAATCTATTAAACTCATAGTGTCCTTCTGAGGTACTAAAAGCTAGGTATGGTCTAACCTCAGGCTTTACTGGAATCTGATAGTATTCTTTACTCAGATCTACTTTGGAGAAATATTTAGCTTTATTTAGTCTGGCAAACAGCTGATTTGTATCCGGCAATGGATCCACCTGTCCTTCTGTAACAGCATTCAGTCTCCTGTAATCTATACAGAGTCTATGTTCTCCAGAGGGCTTCCTTAAGAGTACAACACCGGAACTATACGAAGATTCACTGTGCGAAATAATTCCTTCCTTCAACAGATAGTCTATCTCTTCCTTCAAAGCTTTCTCCTTAGCAAACGGAATCGAATATGGTTTCATACAGACAGGTGTGGGGTCTATCAGTTTCATATCATATTCCAATAGGTTTGTATGCCCTGGTCGGTCTGTTAACACCTCTGCATGATTATTTAGAACCTGTTGCACTCTCTCTTTCTGAGTTTTCGTTAAATGTGTACTGATTTTCACCTGTGCTGCTGTCTCACAGGGGTGTAATGGATACTCAAATGATGAAAGTGGTTCCTTTTTCATCTCCATGGCGATGGACAAGGTCAACAAGTGTGTCTCCTGATGCGTGATGCCATATGATGATGGATGGCATCCGCATGTCTGGTTTTGTGTAGTGTGCAGATGTGTTCAGTCAAAACAATGTTCATACAAAAATAACAGGGCAATCCACATAGGACGTCAGTAAACTCACGACGTATAAAGTCAACGATTCTTGAAACAGCCGTTGACGTTTTTCTTCATTATTTATTGTGGACGCCACAGTGACAAAATGGTTACGCGAATATGTAGGCACATCAAACAGTCATTATCACAGCAACATTCAATACAGCAATAGACGGTAGACAGCATTACAATGATGAGTCAGATGCATGTTATATTTCATAGTGCTGTAAATGTAGTCAGGTGAAAAACTCCATCCTTTTCTATAACAGCCAGGAGATAACCAGATATATGAGATCAGTTCACTCTCCTTAGTCTGACTTCAGCAAGACAGACACGTCTGCCGAAGTATAAATAATGTCCTCAAAAATATCCTCTAGATAACAAAGGTTTTTCAAACCTAGTTCATTTAACAAAGTAGCAAGTAATGGTCCTTGGAACATGCATCAACCGATGCAGTACAATACAGCGACATGTGAGCTGGGAAAACATCTCGTGACGACGACTTTCGAAGACAGACTATGAATCGAAATCGCTCACGACCCAAAATCGATAGAGTTAATGAAAAAAGTCAATTTACCTTGCTTTCATGGAATACAGAGAAATATCACGCCTCCCGACATGTGGGAAACACTAGAGGTATTATCTCGAATAAACGAAATATCCATTAAGAGGACTACACATCCCTGACAGAACAAAAAATAGCGGAGATCCCCTCTTCAACGAGGCATCTCTTTCGCCATTCAAATCGCTCACTCCACTAGTGGTGGGCGGAAACCGATCGACCAAAAAGCAAGACCAGTCATGCGCAGTCCGGCGCGAAAAAATGACCACAGCTCAAAAACTCAACTGCATTCAATACCAACGCGAGAAGACAAATGCTTACCGAGAAAAGTAACTATAAATTTCAAGCAGTTGTTGCCCTTGCGTTATAAAATAGATATTGTAATAAAATGATGTTGCGAGAATGTATCACGCAACACTCCTCCTGATGTTCTCTTTCCAAATATTTCTTCAGGAGATTCACATGATAGATTTTTTCTTTCCCCTTCTTATCTATCTTATAATTTGTTCTAGACACCTTCTCTAGAACTGTATATGGACCCTGCCATCCAATTTGTAACTTATTCTGACTCCCGGGGAGAAGAAGCAGTACCTTCTCTCCCACAGCCAAATCTCTGTCTTTCGCCTTCCTGTTATAATAGGCAGCATGTTTCTTCCTGGCTTGTTTCAAATTTTCATTGGCAAGTTTCCAGCCAGTTTTTAAACGAGTGGTAAGCTCATTCACATATTGGTATGAAGATGTAATGTTTTCCTCTGCCTTTTCATCAGTCCACGTTCTTAACAAAGCTTCGAGTGGACCTTTTATTGGCCTTCCAAACAATAATGTTGCCGGGGCCATACCGGTTGAACTATTGTGTACCTCCCTATAAGCAAAGAGGGCGGCGTGCAGGTACTGGTCCCATGTATCTGGTTTTTCGTGTGCCAACTTTCTCAGGATCGACATCAATGTGCCGTTAAATCTTTCCACTTGGCCGTTCCCTTGGGGATGATACACACTACAATGGAAGTGTTTGGCCTGGTAGATCCTGAAAACTTCTTCAGTTAGTTTCCCCTTGAACTGAGAGCCATTATCAGTCAAGATTTGATTGGGAAAGCCTAACCTTGTGAAAATTGTGAGCAATGCCTCTGCCACATGTTTAGAATCAATCGATGACAGGGCTACTGCCTCTCCCCACATAGAACAAGTGTCCACCAGAGTCAGAATGTAGCTGTTCCTTCTCTTTGTTCGGGTGAGAGGTCCCACAAGATCCACGGCAACTCTCTCAAAGGGTGTTCCCACTATGGGCATTTCCCCCAGAGTTGCTGGTGCAGTCCAATGTTTAGGTGCTACTCGTTGGCACTCTGGACAGGATTTTACATATCGTTTGATATCTTCGGTTATTCCTGGCCAGAAATAGTGACAAGCTATTCGCTGTCCTGTTGCGCTGATTCCCATATGACCACTGAAGGGAATCGCATGCCCTAGTTCCAACACTTTAGTCCTATATGAAGTGGGAAGGACCAGCTGTCCGTGACCATTGGATTCAGATCCAGCCTTCCTATATATCAGTTTGTTCTTCATATAAAACTCTCCCTTGCCTGGAGGTGTATGAGATTTGGGCAACTTCTTGAAACATGGCTTGAGTGTTTTGTCCTCAGCCTGTGCCTTCCTCATCTCATCTGGGTGAGTATTTATGGGATTATCCTCCTCCTTTTTTGACTGTGATCTGGTCTGCACTGTTGCCAATATCACAGGTCTCTTGGGATTCCCCAAGAAGACATATCTACACCCCAATATTAGAGGGTAGATTGGCTCATTTATCACTGCTGCTTTTATGATTCCTTCCACATATCGCGTTTTCACTTTTATTCGGGCGACGGGAAGTGTCATGGTAGCTACATCCTTGGTTGCAGTTTGAATCTCCACTGTTTCTGTGGTGTATTGATCGGCCTGCACCAGGTGAGAACTCACAACGGAATCGTAATCTAAACCGGTATCATATAAACACCTTATAGTGACACCATTACAGATGACATCTTCACACACTGGGGGGTGGTATGGTTCCTGTAGTTCTTCAGGTTTGACCTTCTTTTCCTTTTTTTCCCCGATGTCATAGCAGCACAATGAGGAGGTTTCCTTCTACAATGGTCAGTGTCATGATTGTTCATCTTACAATTTTTACACCACTTTTTCCTTGGTTGAAAGATTTTCTTTCATCATATTTCCTTTCATCGAATTGTGGGAATTTATTTTTATTTTCATACCGTGGCCTATCAAATTGGTGCTTACCTTTGTTTTGATCCTTAGGATCAAATTTATTAAAGTTCTGTGGTGCTCTAAAGTTATCCACTTGTTTCTTTTTATTACCTGTTACCTCTGCTTGAGCTGCTTGATACCTTTCAGCAACATTTAGCAACTCACCCAGCCTCTCTGCACCTTGTTCCATGAGAAACTTTCTCAGGTCTGGAGCCATGGACTCTCTTAGCTGCTCTATAAGGACCATTTCCTTAAGATCTTGGGTTTTCCCCAGAGAAGTCCATTTCTCCAAGTATGTCTCTATTCGTGCAGAGAACTGGTGATAGGTTTCACCTGACAGTAGTTTAGCATTCCTAAATTTTTTCCTATAAAATTCTGCATTCTTTTCATACCTTAACAAAAGAGCCTGCTTTAGCATGTCATAATTTTCCTGATCACCTCTGCTCATTTTTGCAAAAACTTCATAAGCTGCCCCACGAAGTCCTTGAGATAACTTTAAGCTCCACCTTTCTCTCTCTAACCCATATGTGGTAGCTAATAGTTCATACCTATTTAGGTAGCTCTCTATATCATCGTCTTTCTCAACAAAATGATCTAAATGAAAATTCATAGCTGAGGTTGAGGCTCCTTGGCTAGCAGTGGCATCAGAGGCAAAGGGACTGGCACCATTTTCAGGAGCATGGCCTTGAAACTCAAACTCCCTTAGTTGTAACTCATGTTCCCTTTGTAATCTCTTCTCCTCCTTTTCTGCTTCCCTCTCTGCAGTCAATCTTCTTTCTTCTGCTTCCCTTTCTGCAGCTAATTTCTTCTCTTCCCTTTCTGCAGCTAATTTCTTCTCTTCCCTTTCTGCAGTCAATTTCTTCTCTTCCCTTTCTGCAGCTAATTTCTTCTCTTCCCTTTCTGCAGTCAATTTCTTCTCTTCCCTTTCTGCAGCTAATTTCTTCTCTTCCCTTTCTGCAGCCAATCTTTTGTCTTCTCTTTCTGCTTCCAATTTCTTAGCCTCAGCCTCAATCTGCAACCTCTTAGTCTCAGCCTCAGCCTCAAATTGTAACTTCTTAATTTCCCTTTCAGCCTCTAACTTTCTTTCGGCTTCAAACCTTCTTTCTTCGCGTTCAATAAATTTGTCACATTCCGTAGTAACATAGGCAACCATAACTTGCCCATCCAATCCTAACTCTTTTGCAGTCTGAACAGCAGCAGATCGAAATTTGGCCAGGTCCGCCATTGTCTATCAAGTAAATTTATACAATGTCTAACCAACAATTCAATCTCTAAATATATATCTAATGGACAACACAGGCACCGTGAGCTCAACCTTATTTAATTCCACCCAAGGATACCTTTTAATTCTTATTATTCCCTGAAGTGAATTACCCCCAATATTTTTAATAGGTAAAGATTCAAAATCCCAAGAGCGAGACCCCAATATATGTGGTGAGGTGGGATGTTATAAATATTTATAGGGGACTTAGTGTACTGACTGAGATCAGCTGTGAAGGTATATATATCTAATAAGAGTAGTGTATTATATATAACCTTACTTGCTGCCACATATGTATACCTCAGTCAGAATTATTCTGGAATAGTGTGATGACTACGTTATATGTCTAGGGTATGTGTATGATGAAGTGTACGTCAAAACAACAACAAACAGATAAACAATTTAATTTATTCCACCACACTTGACAACACTGTGACACTCACATACATATAACACTCTAAAGGATATCTTAAAGGAGTCACTGATAACTTTTCAAATAACAATATGTATTCATTGCTGTTATGAATGAATATGTGTCCTGATTCAAATACAAAGGGAACCAGGAATCACAATCAATTTTACTTACAAGTTATATGTACAGAATTTATCAATTTGAATATTGTAGTGACATATATTATTAAAAGTATCCTATGTGTGTCAGTTGTGTAGTAGTAATACGAGGTAATACTGGTTTTGTTTTGTTCAAGCTCTGTTGGTATTTGTCATCATGACTTCAATAGTTTGTCTTTATTGGAACTAGTATTGGAGATGTTCTCAGTTCCTGATATTAAAACAATTTACTTCCCCTCTTAAGTTTATGTTACAATGTTATTTTAAGATGGGGGTACATAATGTTGAGCTCAGCTGGCCAGATCAGCTTATCTTGCGTGATGGCGGCAGGAAAAGACTCCTCTGCTCGATTTCTCCCCTGTGCTCTGGAGACACCTCACTGATAGCTAAATGGACCAAGGAGTATGCTGTCCGACTATGGATTCAGCAAAGCTCTGACCAGGTGCTGCTCAATAACGTCAAGACCACGGTCCCTGAAAACAAGAAGGATGTACCTTCTACTTCATAACTAATTGATACTCTAGTTCTACACTGAGCACAATACATCACAAACATTGAGTTCAGAGCGTTAGGCCAACTGTCAGCTTCATCTGAAATACTTTATACCAGTATTAACCTCCTTAATGGTTACTACGCCTCTGCACTTCCAGCATTATTTCTTCTAATCAATAATCTAGGTGTCAGTGTACTGTTTGGCCATTCCATGCAGTTTTACTTCCCTCCGACACCTTCTGTTCAGGCTGGAGCATTATAGGCTTTACATCATGTTTGCTACTGAACTACACATATATATATGCAGGCATAAATTAACAATTCACATTCAATTTTCATTAAAAGATACTGAATGTTTCAAGCTTACCACAATTTATGGAAATAAACACAGATACGTTGACTAGCAATGAATTCTGGCACAATTACTGGCACAAATTCCCATCTGCTTATGTTCCAGGCTTTTATTTGGCAAAAATGTGAGCTGGCTTCAACGCACTGTTGCTTTATCAAGCTTATTTGAACTAGTGGTCTCGAACTAACGCTCCTAAGTGATTATATCAGCGAGTCTGGCCAATGGAGCCACGTTTCGACAAGTGTTTGAAAAAAATTTTACCTTCCTACGTCTCCCTTAACAACCAAGGATAGCATTTATAGTCCGACTAATCGTGTTTAGCCTTACATATCATTCCAGCCAATCAGTTCAAATGTAACTTGTGGCCCATTTCCCTACAATGAAGGTTTAAAAAATCTATCACTGAGCGATTCTGATTTTGGGTGTTGTCTGACAGCACCATCATTTTATTTTAGCTATAACTTGTTAATTCCTAGACTATTTGCGTAACGTTTTACATATTCTTTGTCAGCAAGCCCTAAGGAACCCAAATAAACAAATTTAAAAGAGCTAAGTGGCTGCGTTCAAAATATGCAATTTCTTCTACCTCCTGTTTCGAAGATGTGCTGTCTGGGTACTGTAATGTTTTCAAACGTAGACCCATCTATTGTCATCTTTCCTTATAAGCGTTTTTCAGGATTTAAAAACCTAGCTCTGGGAAGGGTAGTGAATTTATCACTGTCCGTCTGAAAAAAAAGTTAGTGCATGTGGCCTTACACGCGTGATAGTAGTAATTGTGTATCGCGTTACGCTTGTTGGGGTGGCATTAATAGCGAGACGCGTGTTTAATTTTGCATGCGTTCCTGATTTTTATTCGCCCCTCTCTCTTTCTATTTGAGTCCATCTGTTCGTTCGTTTTGGTAACGTAATATAATTAATGTTAGGATTAATTTAGGTCATTACGCATTGTGCCTCTCAATGTTTTTCTTAGAAATGCAATACCCGTTTTAATGTGTTGTGGAAACGCTTGTATTTATGCAGTGGCTTATATTGAACGGGGAAACGTTACAATTTGTAGACGAAGCATAAAACAAAGGGGATTTCGAGTACTGTCATTATGACAGCACTGTTCTTTACCATTCTTCTTCCTTTCTTTATTATATGTATTTATTAGGCTTTATATTTACTTGATAATTTATATATGTGGATTAGAATATTCCACGACACCAATTATGAAAAGTCTGCTCAGCTAGACGATAATAGAGTAAACGATTAAATTCAATCTTGCCAGCTCTTTGGTTCACCGGGCATCTTGTTTAAGCAAGACTGGCAATTGATGGATAAGGGAGTGATTTGCTTCCGCCCAGCCCGGCAAGAGCGACCAACGAATGTTATCGATGGCCGTTTAAGATAATGTTATTATTTTGCTGATTTGACTTGCAAACAGTGCCTATCCTATGTCTGGCCTGATTATGACAATATTGGAGAATTAGGACATAATTGTTTCCGGCGAGGGAAATAATTAGTTACACTACGCACATATATATATATATATATATATATATATATATATATATATATATATATATATATATATATATATATATATATATATATATATATATATATATATAATTATAAAGATGCATAGGTGAAATTATCATAAAATAAAACGCCCTACCCAGTGATTGGTTGCAGCAAAAATAAACTAGCGAAATTAATTTTCGTGTGGGCGAATTGTTAAGTATCAGACCTGAATGACTTAAGATCTCATACTTATGTTCCAATCTCGTCACGGAGAACAGATGTCAGGGAGACAAAGCGAAATGATTCCATTATAGGACGTGCCAAAGTTATTCAGAAGTAACTTGTAAAATTAAAAGTATAAAATTTCTTCTATAATACTTAGAGTCACAAGTCCGAGGAAATCTTTCCCATGTGTTAAAGCTATGAGTTGTAAATTATAAATTATTTTTAACTTACATGAGAGACTGCACCTACGGCGGCAGTGAAGTGCTGTCGGCCACCCTGTGCAAAAACGTCTGCATACCCATACATAACGAAGGGGTAAGTCTGAAAAATGTTTTTTTTTTAAATTCTTACGAGTGTATTCACGTGCATAGAAATTTCTTACTAATGTAAAGTTGTGTATGAGGCTAGCAAATGCATCATGTAAAATAAATAGCCATATAAACCACTGTTACGTGCAGTTTTTCATAACTGATAATGTAGTCTGTCTGTATGCTTGTTATATTTTGAATAAGATTTTTGGGTCTAATGTATTTTTCATTGGAACCATAATCTTAGGGCGAATACTCATCTTTAAGATCTTCTCTAAATTTTGTCATCTGAGATGTAGTTTCTAAAACCTTAGCTCTCTCCTGAAAAAGTTCAAGTTTCAGTGCTTTCATAGCACTATGATGACTAGATATGAATTCCTCAACTTTCTTATCCTTTTCTTTATTCGCTGAGCTCATCTCATCTTCCAGTTCCTTTTTCTCCATGAGTAATTTTTCAATATTTTTTTGTTTTTCCTTAGTTACTTTCTCCTGTTGACATAGAAGATTTCTGAGTTCTTGATTATCCTCAGGACCCTGAACCTGAGCGGCATGTGTCCTCAACTGTTTCAATTCTAGTTGAAGTGCCTTAACCTCAATATAATGGCTATTCTTAAACTCATACATTTCCCTTGAAGATTCCGTATTCTTTTCTTCAAGTTGGCGACTGAGCATCGTAATATTACTCGCAAAAATAGTAAGTGTTTCACTATGGGCCTTTTCACGTTCCTGGGCTTCAACTTTTAATTTCTTACACATGTTTTCCATTCTTTCAGCTTTTGTCAGTTGAGATTGCCCTAATTTACTCTCATGAGGAAGAGCCAATGTTTTTATTATCTTCCACAGTAGTTTTAAATCAAGCGTGGAAGAGTTCACCTGTTCCATCTGGTTATTCAACAACTGTTTTAATGAGATCACTTCATCCTCTAACTGTTTCTTCTGACTAAGAGAAGAGTCATAAAATTTCTTATTATCTTCTATCAACATTGTTACTTTACCCTTTAATACAGTATTTTCATAATTCATCTGCTGTAACTCATTAGTAAGAGTTTTCTTTTCATCCTGAAGCTCATTTATCGTTTTTTCCAGCTTAACAGCTAAGAGTCTATCTTCATGTTCTCTCTGCCACTGAATTTTTCTCTCCTCAAATTCTTCTATTTCTCTGTCTAATCTCTTTTATTCAGCCTCAGCTTCTCTGTCTAATCTCTTTTGTTCAGCCTCCTGAACCTTGTCATATTCGCCCATTACAAATTCTTCCAATTTATCTCCAGTCATCCCAAGGGCTTTCCCTTGCGTGACAAAGTAATCTAATGTCGACATAATGTCTAACAATATGTGACTAATATCTCTGAAATAACAAATTTATTTATTTCAACCAAACAGGAGCAAGTTTTTTTTTTTAAACAAAACTTGTATAATCAGCTCCCTTAATTTCAATGTCTTTTGAAGACAAGTCTTTTGTAAGAACTTGTATGGTTATTCTATGATAACAATATCATCAGACATTTATATCATAAATTCAATCAAAATGTCAATAGTGTATGTCTAAGTATGTGTACCAATAGCAAGCAAAACAATAACAATAATACGAAGACAAATATTCAAAACACTACGATAACATTCGCAGAAGTCAACTAAAAACTAAACTGATGGAAATCTCACAAAGGATGTGATGATAACTGCGAAAATGTAAACAAAACAACTGACGTCACGGTGTATAAACATAAAGGTGTATAGAACTGAATGACAGGAAAGAGTAGACCTACAAATACAAACAAATTTAATCAAAACTAAAGAATAGAAAATGTTACAAAAACAACGAAGAAAAAACACACCTCGTCACAACTTAACACAAATAGCAACAAATTGTCGCTAGCAGATTTTCAATTAAGAAAACTGCACCTATGGAACACTAATATAAGACCTCTATCACGTGGTATATCTTATATTAGTCACGCACCCAACCTCCCACAAAACATAAACTAATATAATATATAAACAAATGACATGAAACATAAATACATATAGCATAAGTATGAAAAGTGTTGCACACAGGCTTAATAGCAGTATGTAAACTATAGTTTCCACCACAAACTATATCACTTTATATATAATTATATTGTTCAATAGACAAAAACAGTTATAACAGTCAGCATTATCAGCAATGTTGTTCCAACGATGAAAAAATACAACTGATTCTGCTTCAGGAACTGTGGCGATGGTACAATCAAATTTCTGTTCTTCAAAATAACAGTAATGACAACGTTCATGAAACTTTGCCTTCTAAATAGCAGTTTTGACAATAACGGAACTTGACCTTCTCAACTGTAAGACTCCGTGGCAACTTCAAATTGACCTGCAACGCTGGGTACTTTGCAAATTGATGAAGATCATGTCTTTGTAGAAAATCAGAGTCTCACCTTGTAGACCCACTTATTTGATCACCACTGATACCAACTGGCCACCACTGATATCAACTGTACTGTTACCAAAGCTGTATTGTTGGATTTCTTTATGGATTGATGTTGGTATTCTTGATGTGTACTGTCACTGGATATTGACTGGTATATCGTGCTGTAATATGGTTGATCGCGAATGTGTGACATGGAAGTTCGTCAAGGTGGACATCTGTGTAGCAGTGCAGACTTGTGTCACAACAGGTAACATACAAGAGTGTATGTGGCATTCATCACATTGAAAAGAGTAGATGTGGAGTTGATGGAATTATATGTTGTACTTGTTACAGATATGGAGTCAAAATATAGGTGAACAGCTGTGTACGTTTTCATCATTTATTATGGTCACAGCAACAGGACGAAGACAACTCCATGTAAGCATGACACAGGAACATGGCGGATATGAAAACAGTTCACTACAATGGCATGTACATAAGTTCCAATAATTATATGATTATCAAAGTGTTGCAGATTCCAATATATCTCTCAGTCCACAACTAGCAGAAAAACCCCGTATTACACAACGGGTAAATACTGTATAAATATTCAACAGTTTCATACTGACTCATCTTAAGTCATTCTCCTTAAGTCGACCTCCCAAACATGGCGGGCGACGAAATTAGCATAGTCCATCCCTCTAATCGGACGTATCGAAGATAGGCTGTCCTTTCGAAGATAGTCTTATACAACTCCCTTGTACATCAGGCGAGTTTTAATTTTCAAAGTTATCATAGCAATAACTAATAACCCATCTGTTCTTCCACTCCAGATAGTTATATCTATTAGGCCTCTATCAAACAGTAAACACTGTGGATTCCTCATCTGTAGACATAAGTGTCTAAGTTCAAAATATCTATACCGCTAAGCATACGGGTTGTCTGCCATCAATGGTACCTATACCTTGTAGCGGTGTGGCAGCTTGCGTACCCTGACAATCCCCAGAGCTATGCCAGTGGGAGTTTTACTCCTGGTAGGTTCAACCAAGCTGGACTGGTCTGTGTGGGTAGGGGTCAGACAAAAGCTGGTACCCTGGTCCTCCAGGTTGGGGGTTTTAGCATAGGGCTGACACCCCTGTCTATGTAAAAAAAATAATGAAGTTACGGAAACAACATCAAATGAACAAACTTTGCTGCGGGATGGACATTCGGAGTCTGTGGCTCGTATGACTGTCAGTGGTGAAAGCCGAAAGGAAGCCACTGAAATGAAAACGGATGTCCTGACCGCAAAACAGGATACAAGAATAGGATTTTGGAATGTCAGGACAATGTACGAGACAGGTAAACTAAGACAGGTCACGGCAGAAATGAGAAACTATAGGTTACACATCCTGGGGATAAGCGAGAGCAGATGGACAGGGGCAGGAAAAGTTAAAACAGCAACAGGAGAAACAGTACTTTACTCTGGAAGAGAGGATGGACAGCACAGTGAAGGCGTAGCCATTATTCTACAGAAAGGGATAGAAAGGACATTACTGGAATGGAAACCCATCAACAACAGACTGATACGATTGAGATTGAGAGGGAGATTCACCAACACTACAATAATACAATGCTACGCACCAACGAATGATAGCGATGAGGAGGTCAAGGATGAATTCTATCAACAACTGCAGAAAGAAATGGAGGACACACCTAGATATGATCTTGTTATAGTAATGGGAGACCTCAATGCGAAAGTTGGTACACACAATACATACAATGAAAGAACAATGGGGAAATGCGGCAGCGAAATAGCAAACGAAAATGGGGATAAGCTAATAAGTTTCTGTAGCATTAACAACCTGGTCATTGGAGGAACACTTTTCCCACATAAGGAAATTCACAAGTTAACATGGGAATCACCAAATGGTCGGGACAGAAACCAGATAGACCACATCATGGTTAACGGTAGATGGAGACATGCATTACAAGATGTGAAGGTAAGAAGAGGTGCAGATGTGGGAAGCGATCACCATTTAGTAGTAGCAAAACTGAAAGGGAAACTAAGAAGGGCTGGACCAACTGTAACTACACAGAAAAGGTTTGACATCAGCAAATTGAAGGACCCCCTTACCAGAAAAGCGTTTGCGGCCGACATTAAGAAACGATATCAATTTGCCAAAAGCCAGGAAAAGACATTGACTGATGATATAGACCAGAATTTTAACACCATTTCAACAACATATAAGGAAAGTAGCAAATCATGCTTAGGATTCCAGGAAAGGAAGAAGCAAGACTGGATAACACCAGAAACACTAAACACCATAAAGATGAGAAAGGAAATGAAAAGAAAGAAAACAGAAGCGAAGTCCCCCAGGTTAAAGCAACTATATAGCGAACAGTACAGTCAACTGGACAGGGAAGTTAAACGCCAAACCCGAGCCAACAAAAGGAATTTCCTAGACGATCTTGCAAAACAGGCAGAAGAGGCAGCACTGAGAAATGAACAAAGCACAGTATACAAAATAACTAAATTCATCAGCGGAAAACAAGGTGCAAACAATATTACATTAGTAAGAGATAAGCAAGGAAATCTCATCAAGACAGCAGAGGGACAGGAAACAAGATGGGCAGAGCACTTCAGAGAAACTCTGAACAAGGAAATACCAGAGACACAATTGAATGTTCCTGAGGCTGAAAACGATCTAGATGTAAATACAGACATTCCACGAAAAGAAGAAATCATCACAGCAATCAAAGGGTTAAAGAACGGTAAAGCTCCGGGCCATGATAACTTAAATGCAGAGCTATTTAAGACAGACCCTGAGCTAGCAGCAGAACTATTAGAACCACTATTTGCACAAGTGTCGAAAACGGGGACAACACCATCAGAGTGGAACAAAGGAATAATTGTCAAATTGCCCAAGAAGGGAGATCTTTCAGACTGCAATAATTGGAGAGGAATCACTCTTCTCTCAGTTCCCAGCAAAATACTAGGCAGGATAATTATACAGAGAATTTCAAAGGCAGTAGACTACAAACTGAGGAAAGAACAAGCAGGATTTAGAAAGAACAGAAGATGTGTAGACCATATATTCACTCTCAGGAACATTATAGAGCAGTGCTCAGAATGGCAAAGACAGCTTTACATAAATTTTGTTGATTTTGAAAAGGCTTTTGACAGCATACATAGGGACAGTTTATGGAAAATACTGAGGGCTTATGGAATTCCAAGCTGCATAGTGTCAATCATAAAAAGCCTCTATGCCAACTTTACGTGTAGTGTTGGGCAGAGCAACCTAACCTTCGAGGTGAAGACAGGAGTACGACAGGGATGCCCCTTATCAACCACTCTATTTTTAACAGTCATAGACTGGGTGATGCGCCAGACAACAGAGGGCAGTCCAAGAGGAATAAGATGGACTACATTTTCAACATTGGAAGATCTGGAATATGCAGATGACATTGCACTGCTGGCACATTCACATCAACACATCCAGGAAAAAACGGATAGACTCAATAAATTTAGCCAGCAGGTGGGCTTGAACATCAATTTAAAGAAGTCTGAGGTCATGACGCTCAATGTGAGCAACCCTGAGCCCATATCAGTAAGGAATCAGCAACTGGTACAGACAGATACCTTCACATACCTGGGAAGCATAGTAACACCAGACGGTGGGGCAGGCAAAGACATCAACATCAGAATGAATAACTCAAGAACAGCCTTCTTTAGCCTAAATAACATCTGGAAGTCCTCCCAATACAGCACAAGCACAAAATTAAGATTATACCAGCGTTACGTGCTTTCTGTGCTTCTCTATGGTGCGGAATGCTGGAGAGTCACAGAGAAGGAAATGTCAAAATTGTCCTCTTTTCACACAACATGCCTAAGAAAAATTCACCGAATCTTTTGGCCGAATACCATCACCAACCAAGATCTGCTTACTCGTAGCAAGCAAGAGGACATGCATACCATCATAGCTGGCAGACGCTGGAGCTGGGTTGGTCATGTCCTCAGAACAGACCCCGATGCCATCACAAGAACAGCTATGCTTTGGACCCCTGAAGGAAAGCGAAAGAGAGGCCGACCAAAAACAACTTGGCGGAGGACTGTGGAGGCTGAGATGCAAAGAATGAACCAGAGTTGGGGCACTGTACGAAGGATGGCCACCGACCGTGCAAAGTGGAATCAATTTGTTGTTGCCCTACAAGACGCCACTAGGCGTGATGGCCACTGACTGCTTTGACGGTCGGTGGTTAAGGATCGAAGAAGAAGAAGAAGAATACGGGTTGTAGAATACCATCTATACTCCTGGGTTTCTGTGCGTACATCAAAAAACAGTCTTAGATGGCTCCAACGAGCGTAACAGGAAGAGTACTCTGCCTTTCAACCATTCGTGAGCTCTCGTCACCGGTTGACTCAAAATATGATCCTTACAAAGGAAGTGTGAAAGTTTCGTTTTTTTACCTTGCTACGAATTCCTAACACAACTTAGAAGTAACTGCCGTCTTCCTGACGAACATAAATAACACAGGGGACTTTCAATAACAGTGGAAGAATTTCCATCCCCAAAAGGCAATGCAGAGAAGTAATCAGACATTCCGTCTGACAGACCCAGTTCAACAAAAACGGCCTCCCGCCGGAAATCTTCTACACACCCTCGTTTGGACATGCGCAGTTCGCATCCCCTCTGACCTATCCAGTCAGCTGGTCTAACCTTTTAAAGAGGAGTAACTACATATTTACTTTCCCTCAAAGCAAACGATGAGTATTCGCCCTTAGATTATGGTTCCAATAAAAAATACATTAGACCCAAAAATCTTATTCAAAATATAACAAGCATACAGACAGACTACATTATCAGTTATGAAAAACTGCACGTAACAGTCACTTATGTCTACAGATGAGGAATCCACAGTGTTTACTGTTTGATAGAGGCCTAATAGATATAACTATCTGGAGTGGAAGAACAGATGGGTTATTAGTTATTGCTATGATAACTTTGAAAATTAAAACTCGCCTGATGTACAAGGGAGTTGTATAAGACTATCTTCGAAAGGACAGCCTATCTTCGATACGTCCGATTAGAGGGATGGACTATGCTAATTTCGTCGCCCGCCATGTTTGGGAGGTCGACTTAAGGAGAATGACTTAAGATGAGTCAGTATGAAACTGTTGAATATTTATACAGTATTTACCCGTTGTGTAATACGGGGTTTTTCTGCTAGTTGTGGACTGAGAGATATATTGGAATCTGCAACACTTTGATAATCATATAATTATTGGAACTTATGTACATGCCATTGTAGTGAACTGTTTTCATATCCGCCATGTTCCTGTGTCATGCTTACATGGAGTTGTCTTCGTCCTGTTGCTGTGACCATAATAAATGATGAAAACGTACACAGCTGTTCACCTATATTTTGACTCCATATCTGTAACAAGTACAACATATAATTCCATCAACTCCACATCTACTCTTTTCAATGTGATGAATGCCACATACACTCTTGTATGTTACCTGTTGTGACACAAGTCTGCACTGCTACACAGATGTCCACCTTGACGAACTTCCATGTCACACATTCGCGATAAACCATATTACAGCACGATATACCAGTCAATATCCAGTGACAGTACACATCAAGAATACCAACATCAATCCATAAAGAAATCCAACAATACAGCTTTGGTAACAGTACAGTTGGTATCAACCACACTGCAAAGACTTGTGACTACTTCGTGCGGGTCTCCTTACGAGGAAAAATAGCAGAGGTGGTCTCATGCTCCTTTTGAAGCTGAAAGAGGATGATGCCGAGGATATCATAATGTAAATTTCAGATGTCAACACCTTTATTTTAGATTGATATGTATATATTTATAACTGTGATTCATTTGCACTCTTTCGCTCTTCTAACACACTTTCATCTGTTTCATAGCATGAGATTTAGTGCGCAGGGGCATCAGAAACATTCAGAGAAAGATGAAATGGTGAAAGAAAGCGGAGGTTGCCAGATTCTTACATCAGGAGACAAGATTTAGGGTAGATACTCTTTTGTATTTCTCTCAATTCCTGGTCCTAGTTACTTAACTGAGCTTTGGACACCACCCATAAGAGAGGGGTCTAGAGGGCACTCAAAGCCGCGACATTTTGGAGATTTGCGCGAGCAACGAACGTGATCCCAAAAAAATATTCGTCTCCTGGTAAGAAAAGGAACATTCAAGACTTCACTGAGAACCAGAACTGACCACATCAGACTTCAGCGACAAACCATTGTTGCAACCTGCAAATATAAATCAAATCAATGACTCACAGACGGGACTAAAATTATCCCACTAAATTTCATATTCTCCAATGAAGGAAATAAATACTTTCTAAACGATCATATACCAGTTATTTAACTGTGTCTATAGTTACCCATTTCCAATTTTGTCTAAACTATATTTTCTTGTTTAAACTATATTTCGTAAATAAATATACTGTTTATATTTATGTATCCTGACAAAATTACTTATCTCACAGAAGTGGGTGGGGGATACAAAGTTTACAAGAAACAAGAAAACTCAGTTTTATAATTGCCATCTTAAAATCCTTGTGAGACTGCATAACATAGGAGCATAACCCTTCTATTTATATCACTGCTGCGAGTACAGTTGAGCGAACGTTACAACCTTTGTAAAACTCACCGGTTTTACTTGATCTGTCTGACCATTCGTAGACCGCTACGGCAGATCAAGGGAGACAGTCTCCCCAAACATAATTTGTTTAATTGTTATCGTCCCAAGTGGTGTTAGTGGTGGTGGTAAGTAGCTTTTCAGTGTTTAAAGCTTTGTTGGCAGATAAATAGAAAGTCGTTGTCTTTTGAAAATCTGCAATAGTTTTCATTGTGGATTGTCATTCTGAGCTCATTAAATAAAATCTTTCAGTTAGCCATAGAAACTGTAAAAACATTCAGTTGTAATTGTATTTCTTTTGTGTCTGTGTGTGGTTTTTTTTTAAATAAGGAATTATTTTCTTAATAATAAAATAATTTTCAGTTTGGCACAGAAACGGAAAATTTAAGTTGCATTTTTTAAGGTGTGTTTGTGTGTGTGTGTCTTAGACTGTATGTTTTTGGTTAATAAAATAGACTTTCAGTTTGGCACAGAAACTAAATCAATGAAGTTGTGTTTTTTTTTTTTTTTCCCATGATTTTATTTTTAGTCATTTTTGCGATTAGTAACATGAAGAATTTTAGTTTGGCACAGTACAAGCAATAAACAATTAAATTTTATTTTTTAGGTTCTTTTTGTTTTGTTTTATGCCGTTCATTTTCTTCTTTTAACAATACAAAGTAATTTTAGTTTAGCTCGGAAACTAAGAAAGAAAGTGTGTTTATTAGGTTAATGTTTTTAATTTTATATGGCAATTCGGGGGGGTTTTTTTTGGGGTCATAAATGCATTTTTATATGTCATTTTCTAGTACCTTTTTAGGTCATTAAAATCGTAGCCCTGTTAGTAAGTAATATTTCAGAATGCTAAAATATATACATGTATGTCTGTTTTGTTATGTATTTAAACAAATTGTACTCTTTGTTTACAGTGAAGTAATACAATGTACAAATTATAACATAAAATTATTGTACTGTGCTGTAATAAGAATGAAACATAAATGTACAGTACTTCTGGGATGACTCGTCAGTACGAGTTGTCGTAAGTTGTGGACAGTCTGTAGTCTAATTTGACTCATTACTTAATATCTATTTTATCAGAACGTTTGTGTAAATGTACGGTTATCTTTATGGATGCGAGTCATGGGCAATGACTACAACCCACAAAAGCCTGATCTAAACCTCAGAAATGAGGTATCTGAGGAAGGTGGTTGAAGTAACAAGAAGAGACATGGTCCGCAACCAGACGATACGTCAAGGCCTAAAAACCCAACCCCTGCAGACCCAAGTAGAACAGTCCCAACTAAGACGGTTTGGCCATGTCTGTAGAATGGGAGAAGATCGGCTACCACGACAAGCATGGGAAACTAAGAGCCAGGGACCCAGACCTCCAGGACGACCCAGAGTCCGCTGGGAGGACAACTAAACAATCTTTGAAGGACCGAGGACTAAAGTGGAACCAGGCCGGGGGGAAGACAGCCAATATGATAGTATGGTGCTCTCTCTTTCAAACCTCTACACCTCACGGTAGAAGAGGAACGACTAAGTAATTAAGTACGGTTATCTTCAACATGTTTTGACCTGCTAGTCTGTACTGAGAATACATTCTTTGGTATTTTCTTGATTCCTTCCACGCTTGAGCACTAAATAAAGTGGACCATGAGCAAAGACTGTTTCTGCTGGTATACACCTACATGATCCAACGTGTGTGCCTGTGCGTTGTTGGTTGTCATGGCAAAAGCTAAAATCACAGGAAACTGGCGACGTCTTAAGATGAAGGTTGGTATCGTTTGGCTCTAAACTGATGCGTGGAATGAAAACCACCTTAAAACCTTATGACCCAAAAAGATGTATAACGGGAAATCAGTTTTTACACTTTGTCTGTCGTTTTAAACAGAATATTAATTTTAGAATTAAACTTCTTTTTATAAACCTGCAGCCAATTCACGAATTTTTTTAATGACCCATTTATTACCCAAAAAGCACTGACACGTGTGCGTATTTTATTATAAATTTTGATATACGGTCATTTATGCTGGATCGTATGTAGAGAACTGAGTCTTGTGGGGTTAATTAATACATCGCTTTCCAATGCGTTTTGGTTCTTATTTCTACAGTCGTCGGTGGTAGCGGGTGTTTTGTTTGAGTAAGGACATGGATGTAGTAGTGAGAGAGCTTAATGATCCATTAATATTTAGCTATGAACTACTCGTGCATAATATCGGAGATCATCAAGGCGTCTCTGGTGTAAATAATGTTGTTCTTGTGTAGTTTATTCTATATCAGTATCATATTACAGAAAATGTTCTATAATATCCACCGTGGTGATCTTTAGTCTGTATTTTACACACACACACACACACACACACACACACACACACACACACACACACACACACACACACACACACACACACACACACACACACACACACACACACACACACACACACACACACATATATATATATATATATATATATATATATATATATATATATATATATATATATATATATATATATATATATATATATATATATATATATATATATATATATATATATATATATATATATATATATATATATATATAATCTTATAGTCTTGACTTTTCTATCTGAAGTCAAAATTCCATTTTGCAATATTCGCAAATAAACTCAGAGAAGGCGCCGCAGTTTTAATTTCAGACTCCCGCTCTGCATTATATAAACTTCTTTTTAACACTTCTCAGCTCCTTAGTAATAGATATTTCGTAATAATACTATCTGATTATCGTTAAATAAATGAAGCACACGCCATTAAACACACCGGAATTAGTTATTCTTGATTTATGTCATTGCTTTTATGAGCTATATTTTGTAATCATCAGTCTGCTCATTATTGGCAAGTTTTACACACGCTTCTTTATACGAGTACGAGACATGTTGGCTTACCGTACACAACGGCTAAATTAGATTCCATGGCTCAGTAGTTGTGGCCAATTTACAGTCTTGGTAGGTCCTATTCATTGACCCATCTCGGTGGCTCTCATACGCATAACCAGGCTGAATTGCGTGCACTGGGTAGGAATCTAATTCACTAGCATGGAACGCTTCACAGCATAAGCAGTATATGAAACTAGAAGGTACATGTTCCTGCAGAGGTACGCGCCAGGTTCTCGGGGTGCATAAGGTTGTTTGCACACAGTAGTGTTTCAGTCCGCTGTTAAAAAGATTTATTACACCAGATTTGTCAGCATGAAAAGAATTTATCTGTTGTAGATGGAAAGTCTTTTTCGAAAATAAAAGGAAAGATGCTGAAAATAAAACCAATCAATAATGAGGATTAAACTGGATTGTGTGAAAGGAATTATCCTTCTCTGCTGATGTCAGTTATTTATTTAACCATTATAATCAAAACATTGTAATACATCATTTCGGTTCAGCGCTAAATAAAGTATAAAAATACGCTGTTAGTATTTTCAGCAAACGCAGGTCTCTGCGTAGTAATTATTTGTGTTTACACATAGACTCCCAACATCTATCTGTCCCTAGTGTTGTTTATACATTCTTTTGTTGACTTTATCCGAGCCACGATTTTAAACTGTAAAGTATCTTCTCTCGTTGTTCGCCTCTGCCATGTTTTCTGTCAATGTTTCCGGAAGCCTCGATTATTTCAGCTTTTCTCTTCTCATATAATGCCAGGACAGAAAAAACTGCGACATTTTTTCAAATACGTGTAATAAAGGTCCACCCCGGTATACTGGTGATTAGAAGGCTATAAACATAACTGCTTTTATAATTAGTTAAAGTTGTTCCCCAGTCCAAAATTCCATAGTTACGTGGAGTGGGGAGTGCTAATAACCACTGTCCAGGAAACATTATTTTTCCGCTACACGATTGACAGTATGGTTAATAACCCTTCACTCCCGTAACGAGGCAGTGGTGCCTTTCAATTGGTCCAGGGTTCGAGTCCCCCGTAAGCCTATCACATCTGTTGCTGTTCTCTTGTTTTCTACTTTTTAATATCTTACGAGTGCCGGCTACATGCCAATGTATGTGTGTTATTTAAATCTCCTTCCATTAGGCATCCTTTAGGACATTTTCATTGGTGTTTTAGTACTGGTCATGTGATACTTATTATTCTTCTTTACAACCACACATCTCCTGCCTCCAGGGATATTATTCCTTGATTTGCTTTCATATGATAGGTTTAATCATATGATAGGTTAATCATATGATAAGTTTAATCATATGATAGGTTTAATCATATGATAGGTTTAATCATATAATAGGGAATGTGAAACTGTATATATATATATATATATATATATATATATATATATATATATATATATATATATATATATATATATATATATATATATATATATATATATATATATATATATATATATATATATATATATATATATATATATATATATATATATATATATATATATATATAATTAGCCAAATGTAATACATTTCCTGTTGGCACATTATGAGAAGGGAAAATACATTTCTTAACCTGTCTATATGTCTTGTCTTTTCTTATTGTGACTGTGGCTGACGACTTCCAACACTTAAAAGTCCAATGTTCTAGTAGTTTCTTTCTGTAGTAAAACTGATTTAATACCGGTTATACTTAGTCGTTCATGCGTCGAGGCATATCTGGAGTCATCCTTATATGACCACAAGCTATGCACAATGCTACCCCAGGCGTAGTTCTTTGGCTTTCACCTGGTTGGCTGCATGCAGGAGGATCTCACTATGGACCCAGTGTTTGGACAGGGGGAAGCTGAGAAGTGGCTCTGTGCAGGACGTGACAATTCCTTGGGAGAGCCCAGAACCACAGCACAGTATTTTAGCTCTGCATAACTGGAGAGCCTCCTTGCATGGCAGGGAATGCACAGTATGCCACGCGCTCTTTCCTTCTAGCTTGGGACCAGGTGTGATGACTTGAAATGCCTTCCAAGCTGGAGAAAATGGAGCTCATGACTTCAACTCAACACATTTCGAAATAGCAGAAAAGCCACAGGAAAAGCCTAGATCTGCAGTGTAGATAATACCAAGGAGTCTTCAACTTGGTATTGGCTGCAAAAGAGTGAGAAACTCAGCAGTCCTATTTAAACAACAATAACAACAAAATTTAGTCGTTCATCTTCTACTTTGGGGTATAGAGGTTAGCCAGAGAGTTCGTCATGCTATCCTGTCAGCTGTCTTCCTCCTGACCTGGTTCCAATCTAGTCCTTCAGAGATTGCCTGATGTTGTCCTCCCAGTGAACTCTGGGTTGTCGTGGAGGTCTGGATCCTTGGCTCTGGGTTTCCCATGTTTGTCAGGGTAGCCGGTTTTCTCCCATTCTGTAGACATGGCCAAACCATCGCAAGTGGGACTGTTCTAATCGGAATATTATTATTATTAGATGCGGACCTGCTGGAGCAGACTGTGGCAACGGCAAATATTGGAAGAAAAAAAAAATAAAAGGACGACAAAGAGAAAAAAAATATTGAGCAGTGTAACGTCGTAACTAGGAAAGAAGTCAACAATGAAACTTCATCTTTGTTCGCTCTCAAATAATCACATTTATCTTTCTTATAAAACTGGCAGTCCGTCTAAGGTTTCTCTCATCATCATACAGTTTCTCCCTCAACAACTGGGTTGTGGTAGGTCGCGATGATACCCTGCCTCTCTCATCATCATACAGTTTCTCCCTCAACAACTGGGTTGTAGTAGGTCGCGATGATACCCTGCCTCTCTCATGGAACCGACAGTTTTGGAGTACATGTTTTAAGGTTTGTATGTCCTCTCCACGAGGGCACATATCTCCACGAGGGCACATATCTCCACGAGGGCACATATCTCTACGAGGGCACATATTTGTCTGCCTTAATAACAATAAAACTGATAGCCAGCACTGGTGGCCAGAAGTTGCAGAGAGACATAATCACCTACTCCAGCCGGCAAGATACTTGAAGAAGATGATGATGATAATAAGTTCTGGTCTACGTAACACTGGAGTACACTCTTTATTAATTCCATTGATAAATAATTGTTGCCGGGAGTATCTGAGGAGGTAAAGAAAGAATAGTACAATTGCTACCTCAGGTATGTGGTACAACGTGACTAACATGAGGTTGTGTGCAACCTCTGGTATGTGGTACAACGTGACTAACATGAGGTTGTGTGCTACCTCTGGTATGTGGTACAACGTGACTAACATAAGGTTGTGTGCTACCTCAGGTATGTGGTACAACGTGACTGACATGAGGTTGTGTGCTACCTCTGGTATGTGGTACAACGTGATTAACATGAGGTTGTGTGCTACCTCAGGTATGTGTTACAACGTGACTAACATGAGGTTGTGTGTTACCTCTGGTATGTGGTACAACGTGACTAACATGAGGTTGTGTGCTACCTCAGGTATGTGGTACAACGTGACTAACATGAGATTGTATGCTACCTCAGTTATGTGGTACAACGTGACTAACATGAGGTTGTGTGCTACCTCTGGTATGTGGTACAACGTGACTAACATAAGGTTGTGTGCTACCTCAGGTATGTGGTACAACGTGACTGACATGAGGTTGTGTGCTACCTCTGGTATGTGGTACAACGTGATTAACATGAGGTTGTGTGCTACCTCAGGTATGTGTTACAACGTGACTAACATGAGGTTGTGTGTTACCTCTGGTATGTGGTACAACGTGACTAACATGAGGTTGTGTGCTACCTCAGGTGTGTGGTACAACGTGACTGACATGAGGTTGTGTGCTACCTCGGTTATGTGGTACAACGTGACTAACATGAGGTTGTGTGCTACCTCAGGTGTGTGGTACAACGTGACTAACATGAGGTTGTGTGCTACCTCTGGTATGTGGTACAACGTGACTAACATAAGGTTGTGTGCTACCTCAGGTATGTGGTACAACGTGACTGACATGAGGTTGTGTGCTACCTCTGGTATGTGGTACAACGTGATTAACATGAGGTTGTGTGCTACCTCAGGTATGTGTTACAACGTGACTAACATGAGGTTGTGTGTTACCTCTGGTATGTGGTACAACGTGACTAACATGAGGTTGTGTGCTACCTCAGGTGTGTGGTACAACGTGACTAACATGAGGTTGTATGCTACCTCAGTTATGTGGTACAACGTGACTAACATGAGGTTGTGTGCTACCTCAGGTGTGTGGTACAACGTGACTAACATGAGGTTGTGTGCTACCTCTGGTATGTGGTACAACGTGACTAACATAAGGTTGTGTGCTACCTCAGGTATGTGGTACAACGTGACTGACATGAGGTTGTGTGCTACCTCTGGTATGTGGTACAACGTGATTAACATGAGGTTGTGTGCTACCTCAGGTATGTGTTACAACGTGACTAACATGGGGTTGTGTGTTACCTCTGGTATGTGGTACAACGTGACTAACATGAGGTTGTGTGCTACCTCAGGTGTGTGGTACAACGTGACTAACATGAGGTTGTATGCTACCTCAGTTATGTGGTACAACGTGACTAACATGAGGTTGTGTGCTAACTCAGGTGTGTGGTACAACGTGACTAACATGAGGTTGTGTGCTACCTCTGGTATGTGGTACAACGTGACTAACATAAGGTTGTGTGCTACCTCAGGTATGTGGTACAACGTGACTGACATGAGGTTGTGTGCTACCTCTGGTATGTGGTACAACGTGACTAACATGAGGTTGTGTGCTACCTCAGGTGTGTGGTACAACGTGACTAACATGAGGTTGTATGTTACCTCAGTTATGTGGTACAACGTGACTAACATGAGGTTGTGTGCTATCTCAGGTATGTGGTACAACGTGACTAACATGAGGTTGTATGCTACCTCAGTTATGTGGTACAACGTGACTAACATGAGGTTGTGTGCTACCTCAGGTATGTGGTACAACGTGACTAACATGAGGTTGTGTGCTACCTCTGGTATGTGGTACAACGTGACTAACATAAGGTTGTGTGCTACCTCAGGTATGTGGTACAACGTGACTGACATGAGGTTGTGTGCTACCTCTGGTATGTGGTACAACGTGATTAACATGAGGTTGTGTGCTACCTCAGGTATGTGTTACAACGTGACTAACATGAGGTTGTGTGTTACCTCTGGTATGTGGTACAACGTGACTAACATGAGGTTGTGTGCTACCTCAGGTGTGTGGTACAACGTGACTAACATGAGGTTGTATGCTACCTCAGTTATGTGGTACAACGTGACTAACATGAGGTTGTGTGCTACCTCTGGTATGTGGTACAACGTGACTAACATTAGGTTGTGTGCTACCTCAGGTGTGTGGTACAACGTGACTAACATGAGGTTGTGTGCTACCTCAGGTATGTGGTACAACGTGACTAACATGAGGTTGTGTGCTACCTCTGGTATGTGGTACAACGTGACTAACATTAGGTTGAGTGCTACCTCAGGTGTGTGGTACAACGTGACTAACATGAGGTTGTGTGCTATCTCAGGTATGTGGTACAACGTGACTAACATGAGGTTGTGTGCTACCTCTGGTATGTGGTACAACGTGACTAACATGAGGTTGTGTGCTACCTCCGGTGTGTGGTACAACGTGACTAACATGAGGTTGTATGCTACCTCAGGTATGTGGTACAACGTGACTAACATGGGGTTGTGTGCTACCTCAGGGGTGTGGTACAATGTGACTAACATGAGGTTGTATGCTACATCTGGTATGTGGTACAACGTGACTAACATGAGGTTGTGTGCTACCTCTGGTATGTGGTACAACGTGACTAACATGAGGTTGTGCATAGTTTTGGCAGTCTCATCATGTAACACTAATTGCTTCAGAAACCACGACTGTAATAGTATGTGATTGCTTAGCGTAAGATTCTTGCAAGGAAACGCGCTACTGTGTTGGACCATACCCCCATACTGTATAAATTTCATGTCCTACTGTGTTGGACCATACCCCATACTGTATACATTTCATGTCCTACTGTGTTGGACCATACCCCATACTGTATACATTTCATGTCCTACTGTGTTGGACCATACCCCCATACTGTATACATTTCATGTCCTACTGTGTTGAACTATACCCCCATACTGTATACATTTCATGTCATACTGTATACATTTCATGTCCTACTGTGTTGAACTATACCCCCATACTGTATACATTTCATGTCATACTGTATACATTTCATGTCCTACTGTGTTGGACCATACCCCCATACTGTATACATTTCATGTCCTACTGTGTTGGACCATACCCCCATACTGTATACATTTCATGTCCTACTATGTTGGACCATACCCCCATACTGTATACATTTCATGTCCTACTGTGTTGGACCATACCCCCATACTGTATACATTTCATGTCCTACTGTGTTGGACCATACCCCCATACTGTATACATTTCATGTCCTACTATGTTGGACCATACCCCCATACTGTATACATTTCATGTCCTACTGTGTTGGACCATACCCCCATACTGTATACATTTCATGTCCTACTGTATAACTCTGAAACATGGAGAACAACAAAAATGACAACCTAAAGACTAAAGACTTTCAGAAATGGCTACTTGCGTAGAACAGAAGGACTGGAATAGTATGAAATGATCGCTAATGTGGAACTAATAACAAGAACCAGACACACGCCAGTTGAACAAGAGATGAGAAGAGGACGCGGGCGACAGATAGGACCCACATTGAGGAAACCTATTAATAACATTACCAGGCAGTCTTTACTCTGGAATCCGCGGGACAAGAAAGGTAACAGGAGACCAAGGAACACACTGAGAAGAGAACTGGAAACAGACATACTTGCCATGCGTTTGTGAAGGCTTATGCTTCTTGTGGTGCTGACGGGTGACGATATTGATGATGAATTTCACGTTATGGAATGCCTTTTTTCTGCTTGGTACATCAGGCTCAACGGTTCCTTATTTCAAAAGTGCGTCTTCTATTTGATGTTATTAGCGTTCCCAAGTATCTATAGAACAGGAGAAGGCCTTCCTAAGAGTGGATAGGAATAAATTTTGGTCAGTTTTAGAAGACTACGAAATCCAGGGGCAGCTATTAGATAAAGTATGAGCTATGTACTATACACGCGATAGTGTAGTAAAAACAACTGATCGCCTCACTAATGTATCTGAAATAACCACATCAGTTCGGCAAGGTTGTATGCTATCAGCACTATTATTCAACATTTATCTTAACACATTAACATCAGAAGTAAACCTAGAAGCAAACCCAGAAGACGAAGTAAACCTAAAAAGCAAAGAATACGACGCATTCATTGTGTTACTTTACTCGGCGCATGACTCGGCGCATGAGCAGACAGCCCCGAACTGACTACTTCTAACCTTGTCTTAAGACAGGTCAACAACAATGAACGAAACAAAGGGAAGATCCCTAATCAACCTGTCATAGCAAGAGAAACACCATCTCCATAAAGCATATTTAAATGATCCAAAATCTACATCCAAGAAAGACGCTTTCAACAACATGCGTAGAATCGTCCAACATAAACTACGCCAGATGCGGGATTCATGGCTGAGTAATAAAGCAGATGAGCTCCAAGGCTTTGCTGACAGCCATGACTTGAAAAATTTTTACCATGCACTCAAAGCGGTCTATGGTCCAACATCATCAGGATCATTTCCCCTCCTTAATGCAGATGGAAAAACACTAATTACAGACAAGGAAAAAATCCTCCAACGCTGGGTCGAACACTTTAATAATATTCTGAACCAGCCATCATCTATTAACGATGAAGCCATCAACCGACTGCCCCAAATTCCTATAAATGAAGCACTAGATGATATACCGACTTTGGAGGAGACTCAAAAAGCGATTCGTCAACTTTCTAGTGGAAAGGCCCCCGGCTCCGATTCAATTCCTGTTGAGGTCTATAAAGATGGCGGTACAGTTCTGATAGAGAAACTTCACATGATCTTCCAGCAAATGTGGCAGAGTGAAACCATCCCACACAATCTCAAGGATGCGTCAATTATACATCTTTATAAACGTAAAGGTAATCGCCAAGACTGTAACAATCATCGAGGCATCTCACTACTATCAATCGCTGGGAAGATATTTGCCAGAATCCTTCTTAATCGCCTTACGGCTCATCTTGACAAAGGTCTTCTACCTGAAAGTCAGTGTGGATTCCGGAAAGAACGTGGAACCACCGATATGGTGTTCGCTGCAAGACAGCTTCAAGAAAAATGCCAAGAACAGCACTGTGACCTGTACACAGCTTTCATCGACTTGACAAAGGCGTTCGACACGGTCAGTAGAGAGGGTCTATGGAAGATCATGGCAAAATACGGCTGCCCAAAGAAATTTATCTCAGTAGTGCAAAAGCTGCATGATGGAATGCAGGCTAGAGTTCAGGAAAACGGTGAGCTATCGGAGCCTTTCCCAGTCTCAAATGGAGTTAAACAAAGGTGTGGACTTGCACCGACTCTTTTCAGTATCATGTTTTCTGCTATGCTGACTGATGCTTTCAGAGACGGGGACACAGGAATCGACATCAGATATCGTATTGATGGAAAATTGTTTAACCTTAGGAGGCTTCAAGCAAAAACCAAGGTCAAATCACACACCATCAGGGATCTTCTGTTTGCTGACGATTGTGCCCTCAGTGCTGGCTCAGAGGCTGATCTGCAGCGTAGCGTTGATAGATTCTCCGAAGCCTGCTCCAACTTTGGGCTTACCATCAACACGGGGAAAACAGAAATCATGTACCAACCAGCTCCTAGCACAATTTATACTGAGCCAGTCATCAAGGTAAATGGTGAGAAACTGAATGTTGTGAACAGGTTCACATACCTTGGTAGTACACTATCCCAGAACATCGTCATTGATGATGAGGTGAACACCAGGATCTCCAAAGCCAGCAGCACATTTGGCAGACTATACACCAACGTTTGGCATCGAAGTGGCATTAGTCTACAGACAAAGCTGAAGGTATACAGAGCTGCGGTGCTTCCAGTGCTGCTTTATGCATGTGAAACATGGACTGTATACAGGCGCCACGTAAAAAAGCTCAACCTCTTCCATACAGTCTGTCTCAGGAAGATAATGAACATCAAATGGCAAGACAAGATCCCTGATACCGCCATTCTTGACAGAGCTGGTATCCCTAGCATCGATACTATTCTGATGCAGTCACAGATTCGCTGAGCAGGTCATGTAGTCCGCATGCCAGACCATCGACTGCCAAAGATACTCTTTTATGGTGAGATGCAGAAGGGTAGACACTCCCATGGTGGCCAGAAAAAGCGCTTCAAAGACACGCTTAAGGCTTCATTAAAAGCCTTTGACATAAACTCAGACACATGGGAAGCTGCTGCGCAAGACCGAACTGCCTGGCGCACATCTCTTCGTAAAGGTGCAGTGGCATGCGAATCTTCCAGAAGAGCAGCAGCGGAACAGCGGAGACAAGCTAGAAAAGATCGTGAAATAAAACCTTCACATGAAGCAAACATTCCCTGCCCACACTGTCCGAGATCCTTCCAGGCCCGCATCGGGCTCATCAGTCACCTTCGTACTCATAGACTATCCTAACATCCTAATAATTGGATGAACAGAGTGGTCTTCATCACCTGTGATGGACGAACAACATTTTGCAGACGACCAAGGTGGTTAATGTACGAAGATTAAAAGAAACTGCAAAATGGTGCATATGAACTTAAATTAATTCAACTTTTAGAAGATAAGGATCAGTACATCAAAGACAGTAACAATGAAGATCAGAAGACCAACATGCTGTCACGGATTGCCTCCCCTGCTTTGCAGTAGTGGTCCAACAGTGACCAAAACTCAAGACTATCTAATATTGGCTTCCAATGTACGAGTATCTACCTGCGCGCAAGATTACTCTTGGCCGAGATGTAGATAGAAGATTAATGACCTTCTACCTTAAGGGAGCCTTCACAAGATATTTCCAGAAGTCACGAACAATGTTGCATTGGGCTGAACATTTGTTAACGCATTATATATGGTCCGTCGCCTTTTGTGAAGGATTTAAGCAATGGTTTAGCCCGTTCAAGCCCCCAGTTGGTGTAGTCCAACGAAATTCCTCTTATAAGTAATAGCTCTGTTTAGAGGTAAATATATATACAAGGTATGTATATATATATATATATATATATATATATATATATATATATATATATATATATATATATATATATATATATATATATATATATATATATATATATATATATATATATATATATATATATATATATATATATATATATATATATATATATATATATATATATATATATATATATATATACAGTAGAACTCCATTTATCCGAACCCCATGGGACCGAGCATCGTTCGGATAATCAAATGTTCGGATAATTGGATTACATGATGTATCGAGTACATGTACACATATTTATAAAAATAATTAACAATCACAAGGAAAATACACTATAAAACATATTTACTTGTACTGTAATAATAATACCCACACTGTATTAGATCACTGTATCACCAAAATCTTTCATTACACTGCAGTGCATGTACTACTTGTATTAATTATTTTTGTTAAGAAAGAGAAATGTTTTCAAAATAACATTACAAACAATTCAAAACCAGGCGCAACTTACGTATACATGTACTTGCACAGATGTAGCCCACTATTTAAAATAATGAGGAATCCTCTTTTGCGCCAAACTAGATAGTCTGCTTTTGGCTGCTAAGTCCCGCATTCTCTTCAACAGCAGAAGCTGTGTAGGACAGCTGTCATCTTCTTGCTCGTACCAAGCCATCGCTGTTTCTAGTGCTATAAAGGCCTCTTCAGGACTCGGTCGACGTTTTGGGTTTTCTTCATAATCTACAAGTACATCATGTACTTCTGAGGAGTCTTCATCATCGGTCACTACATGTATTTGGTTTTCTTCTTGCACAAAAGACAAAATTTCTTCGTCATTCAAAAACTGAAAACCAGAATCATTATCATCTTCTAGCCACATGTGTGCATCATCTTTGTCACAGTCCGAAAATCCGGGCATTGCTTGAAACAGTTCCACAACTTCATTTATACAATCATCATTTGTGTCCACTGCAGGAGTTTCATTTCCTCCTTTTTTCCCAAGCAATCTATTCCAAGCCTTGTTGAGATTATCTTGTGACAGGGTGGTCCAAGCATCAGCTTACATATAGCAGCAGTCTTTGAGATTAAGCTTTTTTTGAAAACGCCACCACACTTTCTTCATCTTCAGCCAACAATAAACGACGCAGGACTTCCTTCTTGTACATCTTTTTAAGCTTTGCTATAACACCCTGATCCATTGGTTGAATCAGTGCTGTTACATTGGGAAGCAGAAAAGTTACTTTAAAATTTGCATCAACTGCATTCAATGTATCCGTCTCTGGATGAGATGGTGCATTGTCCAGTAGAAGAATTACTTTTCCAGTTTTCTTTTCTTGTTCTTTCAACCTCTTCACATTTGGGATGAACTGATTTGTATACCAATCAAGAAATATTTCACTATTCATCCAAGCACTCTTCTGTGCTTTGTAGCACAATGGGAGACATGTCACATTCTTTAAACAACGTGTTTTTTTGGCTTTGCCGATCATTAGCACCGGTAAACGATGACTTCCACTGGCATTCGCGGCTACCAAAATTGTTACTCTCTCTTTGCACTTTTTAAACCCAGGGGCAGCTGCTTCGCGCTGAGATGCAAGTGATTTTTGAGGCAATGATTTCCAGTATAAGCCAGTCTCATCGGCATTATACACATCATCGAGTAAATAACCTTCTTCTTCCAAAAAAGCCAAGAATGTTTCTTTAAAATTTTCAGCGGCAGTTGCATCGCTAGATGAAGATTCCCCTTGAATCTCCAATTCTCGTATGCCATGACGAGATTTAAAGTTTCATAACCATCCCTGGCTAGCCTTAAAGTCAGGAGGACCGTCAAGTTGACTGTTGAACTGAAGTGCCTTTTCACACAATAGAGAGCCAGAGATAGGTTCCCCTTTGCTTCTTCTTTGCACAAACCATATATACAAAGCCTCTTCCAATTTTAAATCTTTCGCATTTCTCATGGTTTTATGTTTCTTCGACCCATTTTCACTATCCAATTTCGATGCAAAACTCATAATTTTATCCTTGTTACTTTTGATGTCAGAGATGGTAGCTTTCTCAACATTGAAAATCCTCGCAAATGAAGACACAGTTTCACCTTTTCCTAGTCTCTTGATAATTTCTGTTTTCGTTTCAATTGACAAAACATTGCGGTTCCTTTTATATGCTTTAGGCCTACTGGAAGATGCCAGGTCGCACAGAGAAATACGTGTACACCAAAATTATTCTGCTGTAGTAGCAGACACAATTATTTTAAGTTGAACTGTCTGTTTAGCCAGTGTTCTGCCTAGAACTCACACTTACACTGGATTGGTAAACCAGATATTAACGGACTTTATGATCTAACTGACTTCATGTACGTAAGCGACCGTCCATTAGCCCATCTCATTGTCTACAAATTGTTCGCACACATTTGAAGCTTGCCGCATCAAAAGATTCAGAACTGTAGTCTAACGTGACTGGTGGAGACTGATTTTTTTTTTTCTGGAAAAAGTGTTCGGATAATTGGATGTTCGGATAATTGGGGTTCGGATAAATGGAGTTCTACTGTATATATATATATATATATATATATATATATATATATATATATATATATATATATATATATATATATATATATATATATATATATATATATATATATATATATATATATATATATATATATATATATATATATATATACAAGGTATGTATATATATATATATATATATATATATATATATATATATATATATATATATATATATATATATATATATATATATATATATATATATATATATATATATATATATATATATATATATATATATATATATATATATATATATATATATACATATACATATATATATATATAAGAATCTGGCTCATACGTTTGCGTTCATACATATAAAAAAACTGAATCTACTATGAGTGTTTAGTTTTAAAACAACAGGTAACAAATTTAATAATCAATTAGTATTAACAGTTTAAAATAAATAAAATCTGGTGATTTTATATTGGAATCAAATTTTCTCTTCACTGAGATTTAGGGAGAGGATATATCAAAAGTCCTTTTTGCTGGTGCCTTTTTACAAGCAATTAACTTTTATAAGGGAGTCCTGCAGCTGTGGTTCATCAATTATGTGATGACGAAAGCCCTCTCCACACTCTCTTCCACTGCAGGCGGTTAGGGTGGATGCCTTTCTCTCACACTAGCTGCGTTAGTACCACAAATCGTCTGATGGCCTGTAACCACGAACTTTAGACAAATAGAAAGAAACAAATGCCTGCTAAGTACATTTGTTCACCGCAAACTAACAGGCCCATTGTCATGCGCTCCACCCACCAATGTTAACCTCTCAGAAGAATTAAATTCCTGAGCAAACTGTGTAACTCGGGGAATATGATGAAAATTCACCAATATCCTTCTTGGTGCTAACTAGGAAATTGCGTCTGGAGTGCGTGAATAAGGATTTGCCTGAATTACAATTAAAAAAGGTACATAAATCTCACAAGATAATATGTTACACCTTAGGCACATGTGATGTAATCATCACTCATTACTCATCACTACTCCCGTCGGAGTCTGGGGTCGCTCTGCTGTCGGGTTTCCTGCACGACTAGTCAGAAACAATCACCAGCTCTTGCAGTAGTGGTTCATGCATATACTGTTTTCATATCTTGAGGTTGCCAGCCTTGTATATAACCACTTAGCAAGAAACCTGTAGAATTTACATTAGTAAATAAATTGTTTACACTTACCCCAAAATTTTGGGAATACACAATCTCTTTGCACAGATTTAGACTGGACACAGCTCTGTATTAGAAGCTTCGAAATCACTTAGGTCTGGAAATTAGGCGGGTGTTCTGCAAAATCCTTGGCCTGGGAAAACGTTTGTTAAATTCCATTATGACTTGTGATCAAATTCCTAGGATTCCAGTCTTATTAATTAAAGTCCTGGCACCTTTAAGTTTCCAGTCTTGTATGCGGGTTTACTTGTGAAGTCCAAAGTTGCCCAATACTCGATCTGTTACTTATAGTTGTGGAATTTCTAAGTCCAGGGTCTTCTTTTTCTGTGTGGCTTTTAGGAGTCGCTGATATGACTTGTGCGCTGCAGTCTCTCTGTGTGATCTGTGTCTGTGTTTTCATCATACTATATTCTCAGTTCTTAATGCAAATAACAGATTGTGTTTCCGCCGAATGTTCCAATAGAATTCATTGTATATTTTGGCTCTCACTTCAAACCAATCAAATCTCTCTAGTACTGGGTTGCGTGTTTCATTTTAAAATATCCCCTCGCATGTTTCAAAATATTACATTTAATATCCACATGTGACCTCTCCAGTGATGTCATCTCGTTGCGTAAGACTTCCGGCTGCACCTATCTGCCTCTCACCATATTGTGACCATATGTTCCTGGCGTAACATCTACAAATCTTGAGTTTCCAGACAGATTACCTGAGATGATTACACCCAGGGATGGTCTAAGCGGAAACAAATTACGCATTACCACATGTGTTTCGCTAGACGGATCTCCGCCAGATTAGCCACACAATATGGGGTTATATTCATAGACTGTGCACAATGCAAGCTTGAATAAACAGGCACAGTCGCTTTGAAAAGATGGTCAGCCTGATAATACGTGATAAAATATTATCGCTGTCCGGGTCAATAAACCTGGCGTAACACAAACAGTCGAGGAATGAAGTGTTAGAGAATTAACTCTACTGATCCAACGTAGAGAGTAAATAACGGTGCATAACATATGCCACATAATAATGACAGGGGAGAGAAAATAAGAAAATATCACTCGTACGGGAATGTAATGCAATCCTGACGGCGTGGACTTGAGATTGCACAACCGTATCGTCACACATGCCCACTCAACATAAATGTCAAAAATACCAATCTTAAACAAGTTCCAGAGCTCAAATACATAGGACACATATTCACAGAAAATAGAACACTTCACAGAGAAATTAAGCAAGATGTCAAAAAGCCAGTCCAGTAACTTACCAACTGTTACCACTACTTTAACATCCAAATATCAGCATCGAAACTAAACAAGTGCTGATAAATAGTATATTATTGTCAACTATGTGCTATCAGTGTAAAACATGATCCCTAACCAAAGCGCGTGCAAGGAACATCACATCTAGTGAGATGAGATGTTAAAGAAAAGTCGTTATTGTTACCAGAGGAGAAAGAATGAGAAATAATGGCATTAGAAAAATTGAAAATAAATAGCAGGACGTCTTGTTTTGTTATTCCATTTTCTGCTTTTGATTTTCATTGATTGTTTAATTTCTTGTATAGATATTTTTTAGGTTTTGTATTGTACTTGCTTTTTTATTGCTCTGTCACGGGTTGCCTCCCATTTTCTCTGCAGTGATGGTCCAACAATGGCCAAAACCTAGAGTATCTAATGTGGGTCTTCAAATGTGTCTACCTTCGGACAAGATTACTCTTGGCACAGATGCAGAAGGATGATGATAGTTCTACCTTGAGGGAGTCTTCACAAGATATTTCAGAAGTCAAGAACTATACTGACTGTGTCTAAGCAATGTTAGCTTTTATCTGCCCGACAACTTTTGTGAAGAGGTATTATATAATTTAATTTAGCTCGTACAAGCCGCCAACTGAATTAACAGTGAAATTCTTATTATTATTTGGCTCAATAGATATAAATATAGATATGTTAAAGATGCTGATTCATCCGTGCGCACTTCTCTCTGAAATAACTAAATCAACTATGAATTTGTTTTTAAAAAAAAAACATATAACATTTTAATGATCAATTACTTTGGAAAAAATGTAAATAAATATTAACTGGTAATTACTAAAAAAATAAGTATCATCACTGAAACTGATATCGGCTTTAGGAAGCTTAGTTGTGGAATATAGATCAATAAGTTCTGTTGTTTTGGACTGTTTAAAATGCTTCCAAACTGCTTAAGTGTTGATGCTGCTGTTTCCATCAATTTGTCTCTGTGGCGAGGGCACTTGTCCTGGTCAAGCCAGGTATCTTCATAACCCGTTGAATGTAGGTTTCAAGTGTCGATCGCAAGCTTTGAATCACAGAACAGCAGTACAGCTGGTATCGTAGAATCGTACCTCAAATGGTCTCGTAAACTCGTACCACAAACTTTAGAGGGAGTAAAAGAACAAATTCCGCTGCTAAGTCTTTGTTGTCCTGATATTAATCAGTTGCTTTTCCTGATGTCCGTCAAATTAATCTTTTCTCTGAATTGTTACTCTCCCTGAGCGAATATCATATAACTCATGGGACATGATGAAAATCACCATTATTTTAGTTAATTTGCTGGGAAAATTTCAACTGGACAGCAACAAGTAGCTTGTGCCTGGTTGGACATGTTTAAATATACATTCCCGTATTACAAATTATAGTAAATATATATATATATATATATATATATATATATATATATATATATATATATATATATATATATATATATATATATATATATATATATATATATCAATTAATAATCTGTTGTACCAATAAGCGCCGTTAGGTGTAACGGAACAACGGATAATTTCTTGTTGCCCTATGACGCCGCAAGGTGTGATGGCCGGAGACTGCTTAGTCATGTCAGTCAATGGCCAAGGGAGAATGATGATGAATGATGATGATGATGATATATATATATATATATATATATATATATATATATATATATATATATATATATATATATATATATATATATATACATATATATATATATATATATATATATATGATGGCATCATCTTCCACTCCCTTCTCCACTTGGATTCTGGGATTACCTCTGCTTTTGGTTCCCTGAGAGAACTAGCACGAAGCAATCGTCAGGGCTTTGCTGTGGGGGTTCATGAATATATCATTTTCACATGCTGAGGTTGCCAGTCTCGTAAGGACCTGTATAACAATCAGCAAGTTCAAACATGTCAAATTCAAAGTATATAAAATATGTTACAACTCACCCCAATAACTGGGACATAGACTTCTTGCTCAGTTGAATAGTCTTGGCAACTTGATAAAGATGCCTCGAACACGCATCTGGGGTATTATTTCTATTATAGAATCCATCTGTGACTTTGTGAATAGGTCCTGTAGGAGTCTGGTTGCCGTATTAAAAGGTGGAGTTTCCTTATTGTATTAGTCAAAAGGTACCCCAAATACTTGTTTTCCGTTCCTATAAGTTCATGATCCTAACTTCTACTCTTTCCTGGCTTCAGTCCGAGCTGTCTACTTTTGACGATTCTAGAATGCAATGTTTTATGTCTAAAATGTTCTACGTTATATTGCAGTTTTCCTGCCCACGCACACACCTGGCTTTTCCGACAAAACTCCCAATCACCGTGGATGTATCTTAGCCTCTAAATTTGTAAGCCAATAGCATTCAAAAGTGCATGTTATGATAACTTTCCTCATAGACTTTCTGCATGACTCATGCGTTTGTAAATTCAAACGGTCACTCACCGTATATGGAATTGGTATTTCCGTAAATTCTAGGTAATGATTACCACTACACCTTCTTACATTTATCTTGCTTATTACAAGCCTGTCCGGGATTTTATTCAAGTGTGTCTGTAATATGCCACCAGATCGAGAATTGACCGGCACTCCTTATGCAAACAACCACTGGGCGTCATTACTCGAAAATGACTTGTCTCTAATCTGGGTTTACCTTTAACACATCTCCGCGAGGATAGGCAGGCAAACATGACACGTATGAATGGAAGAAGTGTAAACATTGACAAGAAAATATCAAATACTGTCTGAGGTAGGAAAATTGAACGTGCCAACAATCAAATGGCACACATAATTAAAACGCACAATAAAGGTAGATCAATACTACCGGAGAGGAAAAGAGAGCGAACAAAATTATGTAACATGCTCTTCACCTGTGTATATTTAATATATGTTACGTGTTTGCAGTGTCTCTAGTATTTGTCTATTATCTGTCTATATTTATTGTCCTTGTTGCCTGTTTGTAACTGTGGCTGATGAAAGGTGAAACCCGAAACGTCCCGTGTTTCCTGTGTACCGTTAATTTGTAAAACTGATTCAATACCGTTTTATTTGTTTATATATATTTGAAAAATTGTAGGAGCTTCGTTCTCCATCAAGTATATAAAGACTCAGAAAATTAAGGGGTTTGGCCATCTCATGAGATTGACCAGTTGCCACAGTGGGTCTACAACAATAGAAGAACTAGTTTCAGGGCACGGGAGAGATGAAGGGGTAGATGGATAGACAACATCATATAAATCATGCAACAACATGGGATCACAAGAGACAGATGGATAGACAACATCACATAAATCATGCAACAACATGGGATCACAAGAGACAGATGGATAGACAACATCACATAAATCATGCAACAACATGGGATCACAAGAGACAGATAGATAGACAACATGACATAAATCATGCAACAACACGGGATCACAAGAGACAGATAGATAGACAACATCACATAAATCATGCAACAACACGGGATCACAAGAGACAGATAGATAGACAACATGACATAAATCATGCAACAACACGGGATCACAAGAGACAGATGGATAGACAACATCACATAAATCATGCAACAACACGGGATCACAAGAGACAGATGGATAGACAACATGACATAAATCATGCAACAACACGGGATCACAAGAGACAGATGGATAGACAACATGACATAAATCATGCAACAACACGGGATCACAAGAGAAGAGAGATAGATAGACAACATGACATAAATCATGCAACAACACGGGATCACAAGAGACAGATAGATAGACAACATGACAAGATAGACAACATGACATAAATCATGCAACAACACGGGATCACAAGAGACAGATAGATAGACAACATGACATAAATCATGCAACAACACGGGATCACAAGAGACAGATAGATAGACAACATGACATAAATCATGCAACAACACGGGATCACAAGAGACAGATAGATAGACAACATGACATAAATCATGCAACAACATGGGATCACAAGAGACAGATAGATAGACAACATGACATAAATCATGCAACAACACGGGATCACAAGAGACAGATGGATAGACAACATCACATAAATCATGCAACAACACGGGATCACAAGAGACAGATGGATAGACAACATGACATAAATCATGCAACAACACGGGATCACAAGAGACAGATAGATAGACAACATGACATAAATCATGCAACAACACGGGATCACAAGAGACAGAAATCATGCAACAACACGGGATCACAAGAGACAGATAGATAGACAACATGACATAAATCATGCAACAACACGGGATCACAAGAGACAGATAGATAGACATAAACATGCACATAAATCATGCATGACATAAAACAACACGGGATCACAAGAGACAGACAGATAGATAGACAACATGACATAAATCATGCAACAACACGGGATCACAAGAGACAGATAGATAGACAACATGACATAAATCATGCAACAACACGGGATCACAAGAGACAGATAGATAGACAACATGACATAAATCATGCAACAACACGGGATCACAAGAGACAGATGGATAGACAACATGACATAAATCATGCAACAACACGGGATCACAAGAGACAGATAGATAGACAACATGACATAAATCATGCAACAACACGGGATCACAAGAGACAGATGGATAGACAACATCACATAAATCATGCAACAACACGGGATCACAAGAGACAGATAGATAGACAACATGACATAAATCATGCAACAACACGGGATCACAAGAGACAGATAGATAGACAACATGACATAAATCATGCAACAACACGGGATCACAAGAGACAGATAGATAGACAACATGACATAAATCATGCAACAACACGGGATCACAAGAGACAGATAGATAGACAACATGACATAAATCATGCAACAACACGGGATCACAAGAGACAGATAGATAGACAACATAGACAACATCACATAAATCATGCAACAACACGGGATCACAAGAGACAGATAGATAGACAACATGACATAAATCATGCAACAACACGGGATCACAAGAGACAGATAGATAGACAACATGACATAAATCATGCAACAACACGGGATCACAAGAGACAGATAGATAGACAACATGACATAAATCATGCAACAACACGGGATCACAAGAGACAGATAGATAGACAACATGACATAAATCATGCAACAACACGGGATCACAAGAGACAGATAGATAGACAACATGACATAAATCATGCAACAACACGGGATCACAAGAGACAGATAGATAGATAGATAGACAACATGACATAAATCATGCAACAACACGGGATCACAAGAGACAGATAGATAGACAACATGACATAAATCATGCAACAACACGGGATCACAAGAGACGGGATCACAAGAGACAGATAGATAGACAACATGACATAAATCATGCAACAACACGGGATCACAAGAGACAGATAGATAGACAACATGACATAAATCATGCAACAACACGGGATCACAAGAGACAGATAGATAGACAACATGACATAAATCATGCAACAACACGGGATCACAAGAGACAGATAGATAGACAACATGACATAAATCATGCAACAACACGGGATCACAAGAGACAGATAGATAGACAACATGACATAAATCAACATGGGATCACAAGAGACAGATAGACAACGGGACATAAATCAACAAACACGGGATCACAAGAGACATAGATAGACAACATGACATAAATCATGCAACAACACGGGATCACAAGAGACAGATAGATAGAGACAACATGACATAAATCATGCAACAACACGGGATCACAAGAGACAGATGGATAGACAACATGACATAAATCATGCAACAACACGGGATCACAAGAGACAGATAGATAGACAACATCACATAAATCATGCAACAACACGGGATCACAAGAGACAGATAGATAGACAACATGACATAAATCATGCAACAACACGGGATCACAAGAGACAGATAGATAGACAACATGACATAAATCATGCAACAACACGGGATCACAAGAGACAGATAGATAGACAACATGACATAAATCATGCAACAAGGCCTACCGGGAACTCGAACCTAGGACCATCCGAATGGCATCACCGCCCCGCTACGGGAGTGAATCGGGACTATTCATCCTGCCAACTAGGCACCACAAAAATATTGCTTCCTGAACAGGGGCCATTAGCACGAACCCTCCACGTAACTCACGAAAGATTGAGGAACGATCCAGACTAATTATAGACGCAATCACTAAAGCAATATAGCTTTTTCGGTTGTTTAGAGTTACAAATTACATTTGTCTTCTCTGTATTTAGGTTAATGCCTTAATGTTTACGTTGTGTTATTCTGATGTTAATAGTTTCCTTACCGATTTTTCAAATAATATTTTTATTTCGGCTGTATCATCAACACAGAGAATTTTATATTATGTTCAATGACTGATATTCCTGAAATATCCTCTAGGGAGCACATTAGATTGTAACCTTACAAAAATAGATCAGATCATGTGGCAGTACCAATCCTGACCTAACAGCCTGTATTATTTGCTAGAGCGTAATATATCATCACCAGTTATCAAAGCCACTGTTCGCTACCACAGCATGTATTTTAGGCTTTTATTCTCAGGTCTTTACTGTCAATATTTAAGCTTTCAAACATTCTATTGAAGGGTCTTAGTGTAGTCTGCAAAGTACAAAATTGATTTTAGTGTCCAAACGTGCTTTGTATTATTAAGTTTTTAACCGTCAATATTTAAGCTTTCTGTCATTTTTATAATGTCCTCATGTTTCACCTCGTCGAATACCATAATGTAGTTTTTGTTTTTTTAAATAGATTTGGTTTTATTTCTGAGACTTATTACCTTTCCTTACGCATTAATATCGTTCCTTCGTTTACTTATACAAAATTTAGCAGCTGTATGTATCTGCTATAGTTAACTAATGTATGTGCTTGTCTTTTCAGTGCTTTACTTCGAGCTCCAAGTATCCCATGGTTAGCCAGATTATTGCTTCTCTTTCTCTCTCTCTCTCTCTCTCTCTCTCTCTCTCTCTCTCTCTCTCTCTCTCTCTCTCTCTCTCTCTCTCTCTCTCTCTCTCTCTCTCTCTCTCTCTTTTCTTATAACATCAACTGTAGGTTCTAATGACGATGTTTGTACTTTTCAACATATGTTATGTCATGCTTATAAGTAATTAATGTTAATATGAGTGTGCTATATTATTATTTTACTTTACGTTGAATTTCTTGAAATTGATATGTAACATGCATATGAGAATAAATGAATTCAGTATGAAAGGTGAGCGAAAGGAAGGGCAGAATGTTAGACGGGTCTGCGTGCCCAATTCTCAACCCTTTGAAAATAAAGTTCGTTCGTTCTCTCTCTCTCTCTCTCTCTCTCTCTCTCTCTCTCTCTCTCTCTCTAGACTGTTCAAATAATGTTTGAGTGCTGATTATATGCCGCCATAACTAATTATGTTTCGAATTATTATCTAATATACTGTACTGTCTGATGATTTAGTGTTTTCATTTCAAAATACTTTATTTCTTGATTGTGATTAGATATTGTTAATGTATGCTGTTATACTACCTTATAACGTTGTATTTTTTTTTAAATTAATACTTTAAGTACGCTGGAGAATGTCTGAATAATAGTTTTTTTTTAAATGAGCTAGCGGAAGGACAGAATACAAGAAGGGACTGTGTGCCCGATTCTCAACCCTTGGAAAATTAATATATTTCACATCTGTCTGTCTAACTATCTGCCTAGTCTGTCTAACTATCTACTTAGTCTGTCTAACTATCTACCTAGTCTGTCTGATTCTGTTCTTGGGTTAGAGAAGACAGAGACCCTACGTCATATAGCTGGGCCTATTATTGTGAAGGCGTAAACAATGCACTCCCTGCGGCAGTATCAGCTATGGGTCTCAAAGCCGCTCACGTCTGGTCAAGTCTGTCGCATACACTGGAAAACACGCCGAGTCCCTAGTCATTCAGTAGCAGACTTCGAATATTTGACAAGTTCTTAAAACGTGCCACCCTAATCTGTTTAATGTCTGAAATCTTTGTTTCATTTACTGTACGAAGGGTTGAATTTTGTCTGTCTGTTGTTTTGTTTGTTTATTAGTTTGTTTTTCCTTGCATTACTTTCTTTCATGTTTTTTTTAAACATACTTAAATTTAATTATGATTGGATATAGCAAATTTATGTTGTTATGTTACTTTTATAATGATACATGCTGTTATGTTACTTTTATAATGATACATGCTGTTATGTTACTTTTATAATGATACATGCTAAAATAATGCTTAAAGTAAATGTCCGGATATAAGGATACATTGTGCATGATATGAGAGAGAGAGAGAGATAGATAGAGAGAGAGAGAGAGAGAGAGAGAGAGAGAGAGAGAGAGGGCAAAATGTCAGACGGGCCTGCGTGCCCAATTCTTAACCCTTTGAAAATAAAGTTAATTCGTTCGTTCCCTTTCTCTTTTTCCCTCTCTCTCTCACTCTCTATCTATTTCTCACTCTCCCTCTCTCTCTTGTTTTGCTTCCTTGCGTTTATTGACTTCATCTTTTATATTCCTTTGTTAACGCCTTTTCTTTCCTTGCGTAATCATTAATTAGAAAAAATACTCGTATATATGTAACCAATATTTTTCCTTGCAGTTATATTTTATCCCTGGTATCTCACACGAAACGTCTGTAATTTGTGTCTTTCTTTAGAGCTGTCTCTATTTTCTAGTGTATGGTCTCACTTCCTTGCTTAATTATCTGATCTAGTCAAGGCCGAAACTAGCGTGATAGTTTTGAATTCATCACTTTATTGCAATCATATTACTGGGCTCTTTATTCCAGTTAGTTTCTGGCCTTGTTTTCAGAGATGTCAAACTACTTCTAAATCGCCTTGGTGCCGTTATTTCGGTCATTTCATTGTGAACTTTATTATGTCCTTGAGTGTACATTTCCTAAAAATCTTCTCTCTATTTAGGTTAATGCCTTGATGTTTACGTTGTGTTACTTTGTAACACATGTTGCCTAAACTAAGTTTCCCTTAAATGACATCGTGTGTTCTGACACAATCTATCATTCTGCCGCCTTTCATTTCTTTCTCTCAGATCATAGCCACCAGTCATATTCATCACATTTTCAGTACTGACTTTCGCAGTGACGTCTCCGCGTACCACAAGTTCTCCCACGAGATGCGCGCACTGGGCCATAGCTATGGCAAGTTTATCGTAGAATAGATCAGTATTGTCTTCTGTGCTGTCGTCTGTTAATATTTGTATCAAATTAATGTCCTTTAGTTCGCATTCAATCATTACCTTTTCGCTCCCCGTGGGGCACAACATTCAACAAATTCACGTTAAGTTTTTCTGTCCTATTCCATCCGTTCACGAACAATCCATGTCTTCTTTATACCTACTTTCATCTCAAACGTATAATCCTGTTTAATATTTTTCCAGACACAAATAGTAACCTTATTCCGCCGTAATTTGTGCACGCTTTCAAACCTTCCTTGTTTGGCAGCTTAACTAACACAGCGATCGTTTTTTTAACCTAAGAGTATTCATTCTCTCTCCTAGACTTTACCAAGATAGATCTCATGAAGTACCTCACAATGTTCTCATTTAAGCTGTTAAGCAGTTCTCAACTCTTGTCATTGAAAAGGCTTCTTGTATACCCCTATTGGCTTCTTTATACTTGTTAAAGTCTGTTTGTCTTAAGCTAGGGATGTAAACTTTTTTTTATATAATCTAAGGGAGATTACAGGTTGTAATACTTTTTGGTACAGGTCTGATTTAGTTGTTATCTCCCTTGACTTGCCATTTGGTCATTTAAGATTTTCTGTTCGTAGATTTTTCTAGAACAGTTTACGAGAACGTTCCAGATTGTTCTCGTGTGAGCTAAACTCACGCCACGCGAGGATTCGCGCATGCGTGATGGTTTGGCAAGACCGGGTGACTGTATCTCGTAACAGTCGGCTGGGCGTTTTGAGCTGAGAGGGTGTTCAGCCATTTTTTCTCTGTCTGTGTGATCGGAGAACAGAGTCTTTTGTGTGATAGAAATGTTTGAGATTTCCCCCTGATATATTTCTGCTATATTTCTGAGAGCCAAGGATATGGCGTATGTTTAAGTGATTTATTCCTGGATGGCAGTAAAGGTAAAAGTACTTTTATGCTATTTTGTAGCCAAGAACTTATTGTTATGATGTTACAAGCCCAAGATGGTTGGCTGATATTGAGGTGGCTTACTCCTGGTGCGGTCTGCTGGAGTTTAAGAGCACATATATATTATTAGCACTGTGATACCCACAGTCTGCTGGAAGAGACTTATTTTGTCAGAGGAGATACAGAGAATTATATATATTTGGAAGTCCGGCACTTATGCGGCTTATTTTGCCAGAGATGTACATGACTTATTTTGTCAGAGGAGATACAGAGAATTATATATATTTGGAAGCCGGGCACTTATGCGGCTTATTTTGCCAGAGATGTACATGACTTGTTTTGTCAGAGGAGATACAGAGAATTATATATATTTGGAAGCCCGGCACATATGCGGCTATATTTTGCCAGAGTCTCTGTCGTATTGGATGCAGTGAATTAATATTATCTACATGATGTTGATGTGCTTGAACCTTTTCCCAATGACAGTATATATATTTGATGTCAACGTATACGTGTTGTATCGTAATAAATAGTTGGAATCGTACAAGCCGTTTTCAACCTTCCTGACTTCTACATGTGGTATGAGGGTGTGTGTGTACTATGAATAGTTGATCAAGGACCTATACCCATTCGCGTCTATGGACTTATCTATACCCCCACACACCATGTCGGCCACTCCTGATCATCAATTCATACCACCAACAATAAACTTACTTGCAACAGTAAACAAACATCGCTTTGCAACAGTGATGGCCAGTATGGCCTATGGACTATAAATATACAGTAAACCGTCTTGCAACAATACTGCTATAAGATACCTTACATTTCCTTTGGTTGCAGTCTCCCCTGCCTCTTCTTATTATTTTCGTTTGCATCAATTTATATTCTATAACCTTTGACTCTATCAATTCTAGTTTTTCTTCTGTTGAAATGTGTTTTCTTGTTTGTTTGTTTGTTTTTTTTTTTTTTTTTTTCATTTATCTTATCGATAGTTTCCATTGTTGTGCATGCTTTATGGTGGCATTCTCTTTTACCCAGAACTTCTGCACAAATCGTATTCATAAATTCTTCTATCTGTTGCTACGGGTCTTCTGTATTCACCACACCCTGTAGTTTCTAGAACACTTGTACTTTATAGAAACTGTAGCTGTAAATATTTGGTTTCTTTCTTGAGTTCGTAGATATCACGTTAAACTGTTGTCTTTAGCTCTGTGTTGTATAATTTTTGGATTTCATCATTATTGTGGCTAGCAGAAGACAGTAATCAGAAGGTGCTACATCTGCTCCTCCACATATGTTTATGTCATGCAATGATAAACTAAACTTCTTGTTTATGCATATATGATCGATTTGATTTTCTGTTCTGTGGCCTGGTGATATCTTTGTGGCTTTATGTATTATTTCATGTGGAATTAGCCAGAAGATTTGAAGTACCCGGTATAGAAGTTTCTCCATTCTCGTACGTTGTCCCGTCCATGTTTTGCCACGATCTCTTCGAGGCCGCGATTATCTGTTCCTATCTTTGCATTAAGGTAATTCATTAAAATTGTAATGTTCTCTCTTTTCATTTTATCCGTGATATTTTGTTGTCTGGTGTAAAATTCTTCTTTGCCATAAAGTTGCAGGATGTTTATCATTATTTTTCTTCCATCTGTTTTCAAATTTAAGTGCAACTCCTTAGTTGCAGAAATCAAAATCAACATCCCTATAAAAATAAAAAAATAAATTACACATTATATTTTAGTGTATTTATCTAAATGTAATCATTTACAAAAGGCTACTGATTTCTTTGTGTTCCGTTCGTTGACGGTTAAGATTAATATGAAAATGGAAACTATGCAAACAGTTCACGCAAAAAAATCTACAACATACATAGTCATTAAATGAAATTTTAATAGCGAATTAATTTTCAGTATATTTAATTAATTTCTCTTTTGATAGAAACACGTGGTCTTTTATATTAGGACATACACCCTAATATAACTAACGTTCCTGTGTCTATGTTGAACGGTGCGTGCCTCGCCAAAACGAGGCAAACTTTTTTTTTAAATCTTTTTACAGAAGACTTCTCTTCGACATTGACACAAAAAAGTGCAAAAAACCAGTACTGGCAGTTACTAACTAATGGTTCGATTACTTAAAAACTACCACATTACATTGACAGCTAAATGGTAAATCTGTAATTGTAGACTCACACTAATCGTATGTTGTGTAAACCAATCGTGGACACTAGCACGTACAGATGCAGTATCAAAAGATTTCTACATTAGAACAAAGGATCGTGTGAGGTGCAAAACAAGGGAGGGCAAAATGCGCGGCTATGATGGCTGTCACAGACTAATATTACAAGTGTATTGACTAACACACCAGTTACTCCATTAGCACGCGAACACCATTACACCTCGAGGGTGACATTGCAAGAAAAGACTGGTGACGTCATAAATGTAGGGTTTACTGTCACTTTGGTGGCATTGTTGGTTATTATTGGATGTTAGCTGTTAAAGGGGACAGTGGAGTTGTAGATGCTGGCGTCTCTTGCTGTTACTGACGTAATAACGTGTCTTTACGCCTTTTGGGGCATCTAAGGTTTCTACTGCAACATTGTTACTTGAAGTAGTAGAGGACGCTTCTGTCTTGCACGACTTGCTTGGTAGGGTACAGTGTTCCTATTCATTGATCCCCAGTGTATGATCCTTAATCTATACGAGTTGATACTATTGAGATAGTTATACATGTTCGTGCCATGTTTTTGCCTATGTTAGTTACGATTGCTGTTTTTTTTTCCTCTCTTTTTTGTAATTATGAAAAACTTTTGTTCGTGGTTATAATTGCTAAAATAACTGGCCGCTCCCACCATTTTAGTGATAGTATGTCAGGTTGTTAGTACACGCAGGGCTGGTTCTAAGGTTGCTGGCGCCTCGGGAAAAGCTAAGTTATGGCGCACCTATGAAATGTTTGCAACTAGTTTGCGTGGATTCAAAATGGTTAATGATAGAAGCTCTTGGTGCCCTGGTCCATAGCCCTAGTTCCCGCCACCTAAAAGTGGCCCTGATTACACGTGGCACTTTCTTACAAACTAATTAATACACGTAGCAAAACTTGTTCCTTCTTCATGTACAGGATGTGGTTAGGGCCTGACAATGTGACTTTCTGTATTCACAACAGTTGAAGCAGGTATGTGCACTGTCTTACACTCACATACACATTCATACGTGCATGCGATCCTGTATTCACATATATTCATACAATCATGTACATACGCACGCACATAAGTTCATAATCTGTACACACGCACCTGCTCGCTTTCATATCCTGCACACCCACAACCACTTCATCAACTGTTCCCAGCTCCAACATTTATTCTCTGCTAGCATAACGTCTCATCTATCTTCTCCCTCCCTAGGGAACCCCTGGGACCCGCTCTTGTAGGTCAACAATGTATGCTATCCATCTTCTTAGAGGTCATCCCCTTCCATCTGTTTTGTATACCACGGCTGTACTTTCTTTTCCTTTCTGTTGTTGATTTTATGACCTTGCACAAACCATTTAATTTTGTTTTGTGCATGGGATACGCAGTTCAACCCTATATGGGTTATAATTTGGTTATATAGTGTTCCTTTTTCCATATATTGCCTTATATTTGTTGTTTTTCCAGACTATACATTCTCTGGCGTTTAGTGTGACGTTTTCTAAGATCTGTTGGTGTATCGCTTCCCTGTTTTTTAAGTATATCTCCCTTTCCCCTGTTGAGTTTTGGGATGTTTGTGCTCTGGTTTATTTTATGCTACCTTCTTATTTATTGCCTTTGATATTAACTCATGTATTTATATTTGGAATGCACTGCTTTGTAATGTTTTGAAATTTATCTTGCTTTTGTAGTGAATATTTGTGGTGAATATTTTATTTATGTATTTTGTTTTACTTTAACCTTTCTCCTTTTTTCTGGTTAATTTTTTTCTGGTTAATTTTTGTTTTGGTAATATAACATTTTATTATGTTTTGTAGCTCCCTGGGTAGGTTAACTTGTAGTACAGTTTCTAGTGATGGTGAGTGTTGTGCTTTCAAATATTCTTTAAGTGGTTTTCTTTGCTGTTTATATTTCTTGCATCTAACTCTTAGTCTATTTGTTTTGTAACGTGTATACAAGAACGTGCTCTACTTTGCAGTTTGGCACTTTTACACGTACACGATACGGAATATTATTAAATAAATTATTTCTATAACAAAGACAGTGTCTTCCTTTAGAAAAAATGCTTTTTGTTGTATATCTCTTTCTCAGTTGTCTACCTTAAGTACATTCATCTAAGAGTTTTGTGCTGTTTTATGATGTGAGGTCTCTCTGTTGGTCAGATGGTGTGACGAAATGGACGACCTCTTCACGATCTTTGGGTCTCTCCGGCAGTATCGGTACATTTGTGGTACTGATTTTATTATGTGCTGTCAATTATCGCACTTTTCTTTCTTTCTTTAGAGATAATAATAGAAATAGATTTTTCACGAGTGAGGTGGTGGAACAATAAGTAAGTCTGTCTCTGAAGCTCGAGAAATCTCTCGCTCAGCCTATCTCTCTACAACAGAATAAAATGTATGTCAGACAGATTACTCAGTTATAGAGATATACTCTATATCAACCACTCACAGACCCGCACACACAAGTGACAACGGTTAGACGTACAGACGTGAAACTATATCTATGGAATATGAATATTTGTTTGGAACAAGCTGACCGACGCACTTATGTAAGTGTAAATAAATTTTATTATCATAAAGAATTTCACAACACAGTAAATAAATTTAGACTATCAAATCAATACACAAAATAAACATAGGTGAATGCATCAAATAACAGAGTTGACCCTTAGGTGTAATCCTTCCCCCCTCTGTGTAGCCAATATCCTGTTATAAGAGAAGTTATTAGCCCCAAAGAGGCACATATTTATACACTATGGTCGATGATTTCCCTCTACAGTAATTAACAGAGGTTATGCGGTAATCTACTCTGAAACAGATAGCATATGTAATCTTTAGGAAGAAAACAATCAAATGAGTACATAGGTTATACAATAGCAGAAGTATATCATTCCTGCCCTTTTCTCACTCTGACACACCGGTGATCACCAAAAAGAAAACACAGTCACGCTTACCTACAAGTTACGTTCACCACCTTCTGGAACAATTATTCATGGACACCCAGCCCATCCAAAGTTGTGTTCTGACGAAGCAAGCCCCAGTTTTCTCCAAGGATAATGAATTCAAATCTTGGGAAAACGCTTTCTTCACAATGGTACGTAGGATGCTGTTAACTGTCTCTGCTAATTTTGTCCAGGTAGTAAAACTAAGTAAGCGATCTAATGTTCACAAGGGTACAGTAGCTTGAAATACATCGATAGTTACATCGAAGGTCAGGTAAATAACTCTGTTCAGGATCTGTCTTCTTCACAACGCAGGGGTTGTTATTCAGGTAATGTCACAAGTTTGATTATGTCAAATGTTAGATTAAGTCGCTGCCACGGGCCGACAGTAAAACTTTGATTATGGAAAGGAACTCTGGAACTATATGCCAGTTAAAATATAAAGTTCAGAAATTGTTCTTTCGTCTAGTTATTCTCAGCTAGACATAAACAGAAACCGCTGGTAGGTTTAGGGTATGACCCAGATACTGTGTAAAGGAAGAGAAACGTACAAAATACTTAACCATAACAGTATTCACAATCCTATTCTACCCGCGTAAAATATAACATAGTTATCCACTTCGGTTATAACTTAAATTATAAACTGCAAGCTTAGAGCTTGTCTCATCGTTTAAAACTCCCGTGAAATAAGTTATAGTCATATAAAATAAAACCCATCATCATGAATTAGAAATACATATAAATATATTTCGTCAATACTCATGAGTCATCAGTGCATTTACTTAGTTAAACTATTCTCTTGCTGGTTACTAGCAGTTTAATCAAATTTATTAATAGCCGAATGAGTTTAGCTAGAAATATAATTTATTCGCTCTCCACTGTAACGCAGTAACTTTAGAGAATATAACTGAATTATCATTTAATCTCTCTACACAGAATTAACTAGTGAAATAAAATAAGCGATCACCAGTTAAATCACTCAATCACTACTAGATATATATTTACCACATCGCAGAAGTAGAAACTATCTCCAATTCGACCAACTAAATGATACTTCTATTAACAGAGATCTTAGGAATCGAAAGCTAGAAGGTTCTAGTCTGGCTGGCGGTACTTGGATGAATTGGAGTAGAAAATCTAGAGTATATATATCTCTCAGATGAAAGAAATAAGTTACGTCTAAGACCTGAAACAGACTCAATTTCCAGATGTAGCACCTTGGGAAAATCTACATATTCCCTAACTCTTTTCTGCAACTACCCGCATTTCTCACGCTGAGACCAAAGTCCAGACTTTACACCTTTCGAGGATTCTACATTCCGATCTCGGATTATACGTAGTTCAAAGCCATTCTCTGGTTCTGATCATACATCGGCGATAAAACTTACAGTGTGCGTAATTACACATTCTGCTTCAAATTGGCCATTCCCAGCGGTCAAAGTCTTTCATCCCAAATTCTTCATCGAGAATTATTACTTACATGCGAACAGATTCAGGGGAAGATAATAGCAATTGTCTCTGACTTATTTCCCCTGATCCCGGTACTTAACGAAGATTTCGTTAAGACTTAACGCCACTCTCCTCTGTTTCGTCACTGTTACGTCGATTCTAGATCTCTGGCGTCTTACAATTAACATAAAACCACTCGCGTGCTAATCCGGTCTACTCGTAAACCTACATCAAAGAAAATGCAATTAAATGCTTGCTAACTTAGAGAAGAATGACAAAGGTTTGAATGGGAGAATTAAGTCCCGACGGGCGTGGGTGACGAGACGTAGAAGAAGAAAATAAAGACAAAAAGAAAGATATATTAAATCGATAACATAATCTCTGCCACAGACGTCCCCGCTTAAGATATGGAACCATTCCATGTCCACGTTATGGAAATAGATTTCCTATATCAGTGGTGTCTGGGTGACTGTCATCTTCCCTCTCATCTTCCCCCTCCATCTCTGTCCGATTCCTACTCGTGTAGTCTGCTCCCACATTTTCTTCCTTTGGAATGTCTTCCGTGTGCGCTTGAAAGAGTGTCGCCGCTTTTGACATCGTTGAAAGATTTCGTTTGTGTGCAGTGGAATTTCCCTGCCACTATCGTCATCTTCGTCAATTTTGTCGAACGTCAGGAGATGTTCGGAGGACGGCACTGGTCTTTCTAAGTATTTCTTTAACAGATTTACATGAAAGACCTCCTTTCCTTTACTAGAGATTTGGTAGTTAGCCTTTGAAATCTTTTTTAAGGACGGTAAACGGCCCTTGCCATCCGATACGTAGTTTGTTGTTCCCGGTAGGGAGTAACACCGAAACTTTCTCTCCTGCTTCCAGTTCTCTTTCTTTCGCGACTTTGCTGTATCGGTTAGCGTGTTTTGCGCGTGCTCGGTTAAAGTTGGTCGTTGCTAGATCCCATCCTAGTTTTAACCTTTCCTTTAAATCCGACACATATTTACTGGCTGAGACAACTGTCTCATCAGCCTTCTGGTCTGTCAGCGACTGAAGTAAGGCTTCAAGCGGCCCCTTAATAGGTCTGCCGAATAAAAGCGTAGCTGAGGGAAATCCTGTGGAATTATGAGGAGCTTCTCTGTAGCTAAATAAAGCTGCAGGAATACAAAGATCCCACTCTTCAGGTTTCACTTGTCCCAGTTTACTTAACATCATGTGGAGGTTTCCGTTGACACGTTCTACTAACCCACTTCCGGCCGGATTATAAGGCTTTATGTAGATGTACTGGTTCCTCAAGATCTTAACGATCTCATCCATTAACAGGTTTCGGTTTGGAGATCCGTTATCCGTCAACACTTGTTGAGGGAATCCCAACCGAGTAAAAATCTGCACGAGGGCTTCTGCGACATGCTTGGCATCCGCGCATGTAAGCGGTGTCCTTTTGTTGCGCTTCTTTAAGTTCCTTAGGTAACAAATTTGGCGCAGGCTCCCGTTTCTTCTTGGTTTGCCCTCTTGTAGTTGCTGCTGCCACAATCGGCTCTTCCGATTTCCCAATAAACACATATCTACCGCCAAGTATGACTGAGTAAATGGGGTCATCCATAACAGCCGCTTTGATCACACCTCTGACAAAATCAGAGTGGATCTCAACCAATGCGATGGGAAGCGTTGTTGGTGCATCACTCTTAGAAACTCCACAAAGTTGGACGGTTTCTCCTGTCTCTTGACCGGGTTTGACCATGTGCCTGGCGACAATGCAATCATAAGAAAGCCCCGTGTCAAATAAACAAAAAGTTGAAGAACCGTTCAATATAACAGTACCTCGCGTAGAGGATTTATCCCCCACAGGTTGAGAATCACTGACATTAATTCTACCTTGCGAGACTGTTAGCAAGCATCCGATGCGTTTAGGCTCGGTGTGCTCGCTCTGATCATGTGTCCCGTGCGCAGGGGTTTTCCCTTTGTCACCTTGTCCTTTCTGACAGCGCTGCCATGTAGGACGGTTGGGTTGATCAGACTGCTTATTGTTGGTGGGGTACTTGTTTTTGTAGAGCTTAGACTTTTCAGGAGGGGGGTTTTGGGGTCCAGTTTCTCTGTGGTTACTTTGGTGAGAAGCGTGAGACGATTGGTCTAGATTATTCTTTCGAAAAGACTCTTCTGTCGGTTTACGTTTTGTGGCCGGCAGTTCGGCCAGCGCATTATGATATCGTTCAGACTTTTCCAAAATGTCTTCAAGCTTTTCTGCACCCTGCTCAGCTAAAAATCTCCGGGTGTCAGCAGACAAAGTGTTCTTTATCAGTTCGCATATAACGAACTCCTCAAGACCTTCATAGGTAGAGGCGAGCTGTGACAGCTCCAGACACTTTGACAAGTATCCCTTCAAACGAGACGAGAGCTGCTGAAAAGTTTCAGAATTCTCCTTTCTGCTGTTGCGAAACAGTTGCAAAAACTTTCGCGCATTCATTTCAAAGCGCTCAAGTAAAGCTTTCTTCAACACGTCGGAGTTGTCTTGTTGGCTGCTTTCCAGTTTAGAGTAAACATCGTACGCAGAACCTTTTAGGGCCTGGGAAAGTTTCATACACCAACGCGACCTCTCTAAACCGTACAGAATTGCAATTTTCTCAAATTTTTCTAGCCAAGTGTCAATCTTCTCATTAGGACAACTGAAAGATTCTAGCGCGAAAGACATAGCGTTGAGTTGAAGAGATTGAGTGTTAGAAGGATCAGTTAAGAAGGAATGAGTAGAAGACTCTCCATTGCTGGAGGTAGAGGCAGCACCACGACTTTGAACTTCTAGAGCTTTAAGAGCCAACTCATGCTGTCTTTCTTTCTCTCTTTCCTCATGCTGTCTCTCCTTCTCTTTTTCCTCCCTCTGTCTCTCCTTCTCTCTTTCCTCATGCTATGCCCTGCGAGCTTCCATTTCTGCATCAATTTGTTTCTGTTCTAATTGACGCTCTTCTCGCTCTTTCCTCTCCGCTCTATGTTGAGCTGCCTTCTCCTTCTCTCTAGCTTCTGCTTCTTTCTTCTCCGCTGCTTTTTCCTTCTGCTCCGCATCATATCTGTCAAGTTCGTCCCTGACAAAAGCTTTCGCTTTTTCTCCGTCCAATCCCTCTTCTCTCGCTTCTTCTCTGAGCATCTGTCTAAGCTTCGCCCTCTCGGCCATAGTAAATAGCTGACTGAGACTTACACGAGAAAGAAGTAAGAAAAAGGAAAATATAGACTGGTTCCTTACCACTTACGAGAAATACAAACAAAATAAATATTCTATTCGACTGAGATATCTCCTCCTATAATATTAGTATCTAACTATCGCTGCTATTAATAGCTCTAAAGGCTCTAAATGCAAGCGACTATGCCAAATAAATGGTAGTTACGATTAATCACTAACAAAATAAGTTGTTACAGTGGAAACAAAACAATTATTGCAAAAATTTTGAAGAGAAAAAAAATTCCCTTAATTTTTAAATCCACTACAAGTTCACCCCTGAAGACAGGGTAAGGGAGGCTCTAACAGGACGAATAGTCCGAACGCGCCCCTTAACTTAGTTCAAACACCTTTCTGCTTCAGAACCCAGTGATTGTTATACAATCACAAAATCTATTACCAGCGGCTTTGTATTACAAAATCAATACATAACATATTCTGACAAAGATCATCCTGTAATCAATTGTATAACTCTAATAATGCTGTGGAAAAACAATAGATATATATGTGTGTGGTCAGCAAGCCAATATCAGATCGTTTGTCTAGGGGATAATTTTTTTTTAAATACCAAAACCCACGAGACAATCACACTTTCTCTAACTAGTCAATAAAGATTTCAGATCAAAAATCCAAGTAAACGAGAAATTTCTTGTCGCTCTACTCAGGATTAGAATTCAATTCCCGGAAAAAACGAGCACCCATTTGTCGTAGATTTGTGATAGGTGAATTAAGACTCAGATTGGTCCCTTCTGAATAGACTAGAACATGAGGTGACTCAGTGAGAGATAATAATAGAAATAGATTTTTCACGAGTGAGGTGGTGGAACAATAAGTAAGTCTGTCTCTGAAGCTCGAGAAATCTCTCGCTCAGCCTATCTCTCTACAGCAGAAAAAAATGTATGTCAGACAGATTACTCAGTTATAGAGATATACTCTATATCAACCACTCACAGACCCGCACACACAAGTGACAACGGTTAGACGTACAGACGTGAAACTATATCTATGGAATATGAATATTTGTTTAGAACAAGCTGACCGACGCACTTATGTAAGTTTGAGTAAATTTTATTATCATAAAGAATTTCACAACACAGTAAATAAATTTAGACTATCAAATCAATACACAAAATAAACATAGGTGAATGCATCAAATAACAGAGTTGACCCTTAGGTGTAATCCTTCCCCCCTCTGTGTAGCCAAGATCCCGTTATAAGAGAAGTTATTAGCCCCAAAGAGTCACAGATTTATACACTATGGTCTAAGATTTCCCTCTACAGTAATTAACAGAGGTTATGTGGTAATCTACTCTGAAACAGATAGCATATGTAATCTTTAGGAAGAAAACAATCAAATGAGTATATAGGTTATACAATAGCAGAAGTATATCTGTTACGACACGTTTAACGATGTCGTCTGCTACAGTTGTGAGTATTTTTAATGTTACGAATTAGATGCTTGAGATGCTATAAATATATGTTTTTCACACTTCACGGTATTTTTTGAACGCGAATTGAACAGTAATCTTATGACGTGGCACGGTTGGTATAGTGCCACTTGACTACGTTCTACTTTTACCCTTTTGATTATAAACTCCGACCGAGTCTGATGTATCTTGTTTTACTCCCAGTGATAGTGTTATAGTGCAGAAGTATATCTTTGAGATTTTGGCCAGAGGGTTGGCCTTTGTTATATATAAAGTAATAATGAACCACTAATGGTTATGGACAACAATTGTTTATTGAAGGTCCAGATTTATGGGAGTAATTGATTATTCTTGATAATCCAAGTTCGTAAACTGGTGGGTCTCACTATCGGTTGACTGCACTGCATCAACGCGTATATATAGCCTACCATGTTTTGACGACGATAATAATTGATCTATATAATTGGACTGGACTGCACTACTTAGAGATGAATCTATATATGGTGAATATTTATTATGCTATGAACTATTATATGAATTGTACCGTAAATAAACATGTTCTGTATGGACTCTGTAAAGGAAGGAGTTTGCTCCGTTGATGACCCTCGAAGTTGGCTAACCTGTTGATCCTTTTCATTCATTCATATTTTATTAAGCACGATGGCTTGTTGATAACCATGAATATTCATAATAGATCGATGGGGTTCGAAAGGAAGAAATCCGATGACACCCACTACTCTCAAATGTTGAATAACCGCCTATATCCTTTGAAACGTTGACATCTAATGAAAGAACCCACTTAACAAATGGTAGGCCATTGTGATTGTTGAAGAATTTGATAAATAACATTCTTCATTTCAAGGTGAATATTCTACTATCAAGATCATTGTTTTTCGAATTCTCCTGACGATTATATTCCGTGAAATTGTACAAAGTTCAGGACGCATGCGCACTGCAAATCAAGAATGACGTCAGAACATCAGCGCAACAAAACAAATTGTCCGTTAGAGTTATCAAGCTATTTCAAAATCTCCGAAGAATGTATGGAAGCAAAAGTTGGCAATGCCTCATCAGTCAATCCAGACATCTGTGCTTCGATGTTGGTGCACGCCAGCACTGTGCGGTTAATTGAAGTCAACAAGTAAAGATAAGTACATTTTTTAGGCCCAGAGGCAAGTCTTGTCCATTGCTTTTCAGGCTTGTTTTTTTTCTAATAATATATGTTATATGTTTCATATTATAATGTTGTCTGTATGTTCAGTTAGCAAGTCGGTTGGCGGGAATCAGGATTTTTGTTATGTCAGTGTCAACTGACCACAGGAATCCTGATCGTTCTAATAGGGCATAGTTGAATATTTTCGGTTGGCAAAACATCCACTGAGAATCTTTCGTGGCATACTGTGTTTGCATCTGAATTTATTCAACATTAGGTGTTAGCTGTGAAGTTACGTATATACTTGTTGTATTTTACTGTAATAATTTTCAATTTTATTCGGTTCTGTCATTGTTTGTAATCTAAATTGTTTTTTCTAACCTTGCTATCATTTATTTTCACATATATACATTTTAACGTCTGTTAATGAGTCCATAGTTTTTAGTTTGGTGTGATTTTGACCTACTTTTAGTTTTGTATACCTCGTCATTTCCGTAATTCTACTTTATTTTATAGGATCATTTTAATGTCTGTAAATTGTGGCGTAATATTGTGTTGTAATTCTTTAGTTTACTGCGTCTATTGTATTTATTCGTTCATAATTGATATTATAATGATAATAGGATAAAATAACTATAATATAATAATAATATAAAACTTTTGATTAATTTTGCCTAAAATACTTGATGACTAATATGATTTCAGCAAATTGCACTTGTAGTCCACGTAACCACTAGTTATTCATCATGAGGATGGCATGATGTTATAAGATAGTGATAAATAAATATAAATTTAGATATTAACTTGAATTTGGTAATCATATTGAAAGATAATTAGTGGATGGGTCTAGTTATAGTACTATTTTGACCATTGGGCACATATAAGTGATTGATTAATTTATATTGGTAACTGATATATATTGTTTGACTAAGTAAGTATATTATTGGTTTAAGATGTCGACTTTAGAATATTTTATTAAATGTGGGAAAGAATTTTCTTTAAAGGGAGAAGCTCTTCGTGATTATGCAGTGGCCGAACTGGCAAAAGCGAAGCAAGAGGAACTTGATAGAAAACGAGAATTAGAGGAACAAAAAGCTATAGCCAAACAAGAAGAGGCAGATAGGAAAAGAGAATTGGAAGAACAAAAAGCAATTGCTAGGCAAGAAGAAATTGAACGTAAAGCTATGGCTAAGCGTGAAGAAGAAGAACGCGAAGCAAAGGAATATAAAATGAGAAAAGAACAGGAGTCAAGAGATGAAATGAAATGTATTGCTGAAGAAAATAAAAGGAAACATGAAAGAGAATTAGATGAAAGAAAAATAAAAGAAGAAAAAGAGTTAATACATATGCGTATGGATGAAATAAGATTGAGACTTCAAGTAGCTTCAAATGGCAATAATACGGATTCACAGAATGCATCTTCAGCAACCCAAACCAGAAGCTACTATAACTTCAAATTACCACCATTCAAATTAAATTTCGACGACCTATCATCATGGTTATTACGCTTTGAGGAAGTATGTAAGGCAAATAAACTTGATAAAACTCGGCGAATTTCTAGATGGTGAACCATTAAATGCAACTAAGAATATAGATCCAACAATAGCTAATGATTATGAGGCCATAAAAGCTTTGTTATTACGACGATTTCACTTGGACGAGGAAGGATGTAGAATAAAGTTTAAAACTCTTCTACCCGAATCAAGCAAAGATTTCACTGGGTTCGTTGCGAATATACGCAATACCTTTAATAGATGGGTTGAACTCGCTGGTGTGGATAAATCCTACGATAAACTAGTTGATTTATTACTTAGGGATAAGGTTCTATCCTCTGTTAGTTCACCATTTGTGTCATTTTTACAGGAACGCAAACCACCCACTATAGTCGCATTGGAAGAAATGGCAATCAATTACTGTACTGCACACCCCAATGTTAGCATATCTAATTCTCAATTAAGAGAACCATTACCAGTTGCTTCTAACATGGCATATCATGGTAATGATAGATCAAGGGCTCAAAGCCTTGATAGGAATCTTTCTCGTAGAAGATATAATGACAACCATTATTATAAACAAAATAACTGCAACAATAATGATATATTCAACGGAGGTAGACAGCAATACAGGCATCAGTCACCTCAGTTTAGAAATAACAGTTATGTTCAACAAAAGTCAAATTGGAATAAACCATCTAACTTCAATACGAATAACAATGGTAACAAATGGAATAATAATAATCCAAATTACAGATCTAGAAACAATAGCTATAACGGTAGACAGCATAATAATTCAGGTGACCATCACCGACAGCGGTCTCATTCACGTAGACCATCAAACTATGATCATAGTGCAGGGGCGGCACTCATTAGCTGTACGACCTCGAGTGTTCCAAACAACAATAATCAGGTGCAATCATCATCTTCATGTTATGCCGTTAATTATAATGTGGCAAATATTTGCCAAAATTGTAATACTATTTTACAGAAGGCCAAAGAAACAGTGCTGAATTGTGGACATCTTTTGCCAGAAGTTAGTCTCTCTGCTAATGACGGGACAGACTGTCTAATCTTCAATAGAGGGATAGTCAATGGTACAGTAGTATCTGTTCTGAGAGATTCAGGATCAACCACTATCGGAATCAGGCAGTCATTGGTCCATCCGAGTTGTTCTACCAATGAATATGTTACATGTATAGCCTTTGGGGGTACTGTTGAGTACTATCCCACTGCTATTATTTATGTTAACACACCACTTTTTTACAGGTAATGTCAAGGTTTGCATGTTTCAGAATCCGATAGCTGACCTGATGGTAGGACGTATCCACGGCAGTAAAGATTGTACACCAGAAGAGATTATCGAATGGGAAAAAAATAATTTATTTACGGCAAATGCAGTGACAACTCGAGCCCAGGCTCAAACCTTAGAGAAAGTTGATACTCCAAATTCTGAAACAGATTTCCAGGACGACATGGAAATTCATTCAACTATAGATAGAGGTCATTTGCTACCACACAAAGAGAAGACAATTCTTTAAAAAAAGTTCTTTGCTTTGGTGAATGATTATGATAACTTAACATCTAATAACCAAAGCAAACACTGGTTTAAAATTAAAAATGACATTTTAATCAGATGTTATATGGACAAATCACAAGTTAAACAACAGGTTATGGTACCTTTATCATTAAGGCCTTACATTCTACGACATGCACATGACTCCCAATGCGCGGGTCATATGGGATACACTCGCACACGTTCTCGAGCGTTATCTTCTTTTTTTTGGCCACGCGTCTCACGTGACGTATCATTATACGTACGCTCATGTGATATCTGTCAAGAGAATAAGTCACGAGGAGCATTTCATACTGCTCCAATACAAGCATGTGATATCTCGATACGTCCTTTTGATAAGATGACCATAGATATTATTGGTCCTCTCTTACCTTCGGCCACAGGGCACAGATTTGTCCTAACATGCATTAACTTATGCACACGATGGCCAGAGGCGATTCCATTAAAGACTACCACTACAGCAGATGTAGCAGACGCACTATTACTTATTTTTTCTAGATTAGGTTTTCCTAGAAAAATATTGTCTGACCACGGTTCTCAATTTGTCTCTGACACCATGGCTGAAGGGATGAAGACCCTTGACATCGGAAGAAATCTTAGTAGTATATATCACCCGATGCGCAATGGTTCAGTGGAACGTCTCAACCGTACAATTAAGCAATTATTACACAAAGTTACGGTTAAACATCCTCAGGACTTGGATAGAGTACTCCCAGCCGTACTTTTTGCATATCGAGAGGTGCCACACGAACAGACTGGCTTCTCTCCCTTCCAATTAGTGTTTGGTGCTCCACCAAGAGGTCCAATGGGACTAATAAAGGATTTACTACTTGATGCTGAGATGACTCAGGAAACCCAGTCATCATACGAATATGTCATAAATTTACACAAGAAAATTGTTGATACTTGCCAGCTGGCAACGGCTTCTTCCGAGGCTGCTAAACTTAAAGCTCGAAAGTTTCAAAATAGAAATAGACGATTACGTCAATTATTCCCAGGTGATGAGGCTTTCGTGTTACTCCCACGACAAGAAAATAGACTATTAATTGCATGGAATGGTCCTTATAAAGTTGTTGACAGAATTTCTGACGTTGACTATATTCTAGACATTAAGGGTCACAATAAAATATACCATATCAACATGCTTAAGGAATTTCACACTCGCCCTCAACACTTACAATCAATTTTTCATGATCTGGATGACAATAGTTTCTTGTCATTACACAAATCTATCTGTAATTCAGGAAGAAGAATCTTCTTTTCCTGAGATACATATGTCTTTACCTGTACCTGCCTTACAGGCTACAGAATCCTGGCGAGATGTAACCATTTCTCCGTCGGTTACACCGCAACAGCATCAGCAGATTGCTGATCTTTTGGAATCTTTCTCAGATGTGTTAACTGATCTGCCCGGTCGCACCTCAGCGATTAGTCACGACATAATACTTAAGGATGATACACCTATTCGCGTACATCCATATTCGGTTCCAGTGCACTACCTAAGTAAGACAATGCTGGAACTCAATCAAATGTTGTCCTTACGGATCATAGAGAGTAGTAACTCTCCATTTTCTTCACCATTGGTCATTGTTAGGAAGAAAGACAACAACATTCGTCTATGTGTCGACTATAGGAAGTTAAATGCTCAGACAGTGGCTGACAGTGAACCACATCCTATTCTTGACGACTTACTTACTCGGCTATCAACTGCAAAATTTTTCACAAAAATAGATTTAACTAAGGGATATTGGCAGATTCCCTTAACAGAAAAAGCCAAATATTTTACTGCGTTGTCGACTCCACAAGGTCTTTACCAGTGGAACGTCATGCCTTTTGGGCTTATGAACGCACCGGTGACTTTTATTCGCATGATGCGAAAAATCTTATCACACAGACAGGATATTATCACCTACATTGACAACATATGTTTATTTAGTTCGTCATTCGAGGAACATTTTTTAGGACTTCACTCCGTTTTGGAAATCTTAAGAGAAAATAATTTAACTGCTAAACCCACTAAAATACAAGTGGCTTTCCATGAAATAACTTTTCTTGGACATATTATCGGGGCTGGGCGTATCTAAACTGTTCCCCATAATATATCTAAAATTTTAAATTTGTCAATTCCTAAAACAAAAAAACAAGTTAGGAGTTTATTAGGTCTCGTCATATATTATAGTAGATTCATACCTAATTTATCATCCATCACAGCTGTCTTGTCTTCACTTTTGAGGAAAGACACGCCTGTGAAAGTGACATGGACGGCAGACTGCGACAAAACATTAAACTATATCTTATCACTGTTCTCCGGGCCACCTATTCTAAGGTTGCCAGATACTAAAAAAATGTTCATTCTCCGTACTGATGCCAGCAATTATGGAATAGGAGGTAGCCTGCTACAAGAACACAAGGGAGTACTCCACCCGACGCTATTTATTTCGAGAAAACTCACTAATGCGGAAACGAAATACTCGGTTATCGACAAAGAGTTGCTCGCAGTAGTCTGGGCAATTCAAAAGCTCGAAAAATTCTTACTCGGTGCTCCATTCGTCATACAGACAGATCAAAAATCAGTGGCTTCACTCAGACGAGCCAATCACAAGAACGCCAAACTGGCACGATTTGCAATATTGCTCAACCGTTTGATTTCAAAATTGAATCAATTCCAGGCCATGAAAATGTGGTGGCAGACTCCCTGTCACGCCATCCTTCGTTGTCTAATGAAGATAACTAACGACTCAAGAAATGGAAGCGACTTGTATGAGGCATTTTACTCATTCGCAGTCAAGATAATACTGACCTACAACAGTTCTTGAGTAAATAACATATGTGATCGTGATCCGAGTGCAGGAAGAGAGAACACTTGTGAAAGATTCATTGCACGTTATTAATTCTCAAATTTCCACAAGAAGTAATCGGTTCTGTTCATATTTTTGGACTTTGGTTAGTGTCCATACGTCTATCACTCGCTGTAATACATACTACAATCAACCTACGCTTGAACGTTGGTCTGAACGTGCTGATCTTTACACTTACGTACTATTAGTTGAACTATTGATCATCTCTAGATGAAGGAACTTTTTCATCTTATCGAATGCATCGTATTCTACGCACATGAAGGAACTAATGACAGATTGATCTTCATGATTGACAATATTAATTTCGTTACTTTTGGATTTAATAAAAAAAAAGATAGTTTGAAAAAAAAAATAACAAAATATTATCACACAATGTGTTAATATAAATACTATATTTATAAAAATAGTAATTCTTAGATGTAGTTAATAACTTATGTTTACATAATTATGACATAAAATGATATGTATTATTATTGTTTAGTTGATACATTAATTTAATTAGTTAGTCACTTCCGTACACATGTATTTTAATTTAATCTATTAATTTCTTACTAATTAATTCTCATGCATTCTCCATTACTCTTTTCTTTACTTTTCTTTACTTTCTTTCTTAATGATACAATACTTTAGTTTACTTAATTCTAGTTTAATTCTATAATATCCTACACATATTACATTAGTTATTTAGTTAATTATATATTTATTTAGTTATATCTTATGATATTGATTCATACAACACACATTTATTAGTTAAGACATAATTTTAGTTACATACATAATTATTACTATCCCTTCTGACAGTTGACTTTTCGCTAGTTAACTTAACTTAATTTTAATGTATTATATGACATGTATAATATTGACTGCGACCAACGACAATGTTTTGGTTCAAAACATTGGAGGCTGTATGTCTTTTATCGTTAAATTTTTGATATAATTGATCAAGTTATTTTTTAAAAATCTATAGAATAGATTTTTTTTACCCCCATCGGTCAGGGGAATGTTACGACACGTTTAACGATGTCATCTGCTACAGTTGTGAGCATTTTTAATGTTACGAATTAGATGCTTGAGATGCTATAAATATATGTTTTTCACGCTTCACGGTATTTTATTGAACGCGAATAGTACAGTAATTTTATGACGTCGCACGGTAGGTATAGGGCCACTTGACTACGTTCTACTTTTACCCTTTTGATTATAAACTCAGAGCGAGTCGGATGTATCTTGCTTTACTCCCAGTGATAGTGTTATAGTGCAGAAGTATATCTTTGAGATTTTGGCCAGAGGGTCGGCCTTTGTTATATTTAAGGTAATAATGAACCACTAATGGTTATGGGCAACAATTGTTTATTGAAGGTCCAGATTTATGGGAGTAATTGATTATTCTTGATGATCCAAGTTCGTAAACTGGTGGGTCTCACTATCGGTTGACTGCACTGCAGCAACGCGTATATATAGCCTACCATGTTTTGACGACGATAATAATTGATCTATATAATTGGACTGGACTGCACTACTTAGAGATGAATCTATATATGATGAATATTTATTATGCCATGAACTATTATATGAATTGTACCGTAAATAAACATGTTCTGTATGGACTCTGTAAAGGAAAGAGTTTGCTCCGTTGATGACGCTCGAAGTTGGCTAACCTGTTGATCCTTTTCATTCATTCATATTTTATTAAGCACGATGGCTTGTTGATAACCATGAATATTCATAATAGATCGATGGGGTTCGAAAGGAAGAAATCCGATGACACCCACTACTCTCAAATGTTGAATAACCGCCTATATCCTTTGAAACGTTGACATCTAATGAAAGAACCCACTTAACAATATCATTCCTGCCTTTTTCTCACTCTGACACACCGGTGATCACCAAAAAGAAAACACAGTCACGCTTACCTACAAGTTACGTTCACCACCTTCTGGAACAATTATTCATGGACACCCAGCCAAAGTTGTGTTCTGACGAAGCAAGCCCCAGTTTTCTCCAAGGATAATGAATTCAAATCTTGGGAAAACGCTTTCTTCACAATGGTACGTAGGATGCTGTTAACTGTCTCTGCTAATTTTGTCCAGTTAGTAAAACTAAGTAAGCGATCTAATGTTCACAAGGGTACAGTAGCTTGAAATACATCGATAGTTACATCGAGGGTCAGGAAAATAACTCTGTTCAGGATCTATCTTCTTCACAACGCAGTGGTTGTTAATTAAGATAATATCACAAGTTTGATTATGTCAAATGTTAGATTAAGTCGCCACCACGGGCCGACAGTAAAACTTTGATTATGGAAAGGAACTCCGGAACTGTATGCCAGTTAAAATATAAAGTTCAGAAATTGTTCTTTCGTCTAGTTATTCTCAGCTAGACATAAACAGAAACCGCTGGTAGGTTTAGGGTATAACCCAGATACTGTGTAAAGGAAGAGAAACGTACAAAATACTTAACCATAACAGTATTCACAATCCTATTCTACCCGCGTAAAATATAACATAGTTATCCACTTCGGTTATAACTTAAATTATAAACTGCAAGCTTAGAGCTTGTCTCATCGTTTAAAACTCCCGTGAAATAAGTTATAGTCATATAAAATAAAACCCATCATCATGAATTAGAAATTCATATAAATATATTTCGTCAATACTCATGAGTCATCAGTGCATTTACTTAGTTAGTTAAACTATTCTCTTGCTGGTTACTAGCTGTTTAATCAAATTTATTAAAAGCCGAATGAGTTTAGCTAGAAATATAATTTATTCGCTCTCCACTGTAACGCAGTAACTTTAGAGAATATAACTGAATTATCATTTAATCTCTCTACACAGAAATTAACTAGTGAAATAAAATAAGCGATCACCAGTTAAATCACTCAATCACTACTAGATATATATTTACTACAGCGCAGAAGTAGAAACTATCTCCAATTCGACCAACTAAATGATACTTCTATTAACAGAGATCTTAGGAATCGAAAGCTAGAAGGTTCTAGTCTGGCTGGCGGTACTTTGATGAATTTGAGTAGAAAATCTAGAGTATATATATCTCTCGGATGAAAGAAATAAGTTACGTCTAAGACCTGAAACAGACTCAATTTCCAGACGTAGCACCTTGGGAAAATCTACATATTCCCTAACTCGTTTCTGCAACTACCCGCATTTCTCACGCTGCGACCAAAGTCCAGACTTTACACCTTTCGAGGATTCTACGTTCCGATCTCGGATTATACGTAGTTCAAAGCCATTCTCTGGTTCTGATCATACATCGGCGATAAAACTTACAGTGTGCGTAATTACGCATTCTGCTTCAAATTGGCCATTCCCAGTGGTCAAAGTCTTTCATCCCAAATTCTTCATCGAGAATTATTACTTACATGCGAACAGATTCAGGGGAAGATAATACATATCGTTAAGACTTGCCACTCCTCCGGTCTACTCGTAAACCTACATCAAAGAAAATGCAATTAAATGCTTGCTAACTTAGAGAAGAATGACAAAGGTTTGAATGGGAGAGTTAAGTCCCGACGGGCGTGGGTGACGAGACGTAGAAGAAGAAAATAAAGACAAAAAGAAAGATATATGAAATCGATAACATAATCTCTGCCACATATGGTAATACGTAACCTTTGCAGGCACGCACCTTATTTCACGTGGGGATATTTTGAAATATCACACCCTATCTGCATGATTTGAAATGGTTGGATCTTTCTGATTAGATTCATAACAACAACGCTTTGGAAAATAGGAATATATCTTGACCATTTCGCAGTTTTATCTCAATGTGAATTTCACGCTCGCCAAGACAACATAAGACCTCGCCAGAGTGAAGACTAGATTCATAATTCCTTTTTGTTAACCGGACCTTTTTGTTGGAGAACCAGATAAGACTTATAAAGCACAGGAACTCTCTAAATTTTAATAAGGAACCCCGGGACTAGGAAACTGAAAAAACACGGAGTCAGAGGGGGAATCTATGGTCAAAACTAAAGACATCCCAGACGCGTGCAAGAGAACGATTCGTCTCTTTTATTACTCTGAATAAAAAACGTCTGTAGCCAAGATGGGCGTAAGTAGCGCATTTTCATTCTGTTTTATTACTAACATGTGAACTAACATATAACTATATATATTACCATGTGAAGTTTAATATGTGAAACTCGCTATTAGATGTCAAAGTCATTTGAGGCTGGCAACCTCAGTATCTAGAATGATGATTCATGAACCACCACTGCACGGGCTGGTGATTGCTTTATTGGTAATTTCGTAAAGAGAACTAAAAGCATAAAGTAGTTCTAGGTTCCCTATGGAGCAGGGAGGGAAAGATGAAAAGAAATGATGTACATTCTAAGTATAATACTTACATTTTCAAAGCAGTATAAATGTCCCTATAAGCTTTAAACCAGTGTAAATTAATCGAAGTTTAAAACTTTTCCACAAGTGTAAATGTAAATGAAACACGAATGAATTTATAGTATGAACACTTTTCAAACAGTGGAGATGTAAATGTAAAAGATATTATATCTGTACGTTTAACCTTTTCATTTAAATGTAATGTAAAGCTAAAGCTGTTCAGTTTAAATGTAACGGAATTTTTATTCCGAGGGATTAAATTTAATTCTCATTGAGGGTAAATTCTGACATGGGATGGTAGAATAGAAGAGGGGGGCACATAACTGTGTCGGAAAACGCCATACACAGAAGAGCGTTTCGTTTCTATTTCTATTACCTAAAGTAAATTTTGTTATTTGTAATGTTACAAAATGTCTTCTTCTAGATGTCTTTTAATCCTATTACTTAACGTCCTTCCAGTTGGAACACAGTAGAAATGTCTAAAGTACTCCCGGGCACTGGTTTTCATGGTTGAGTCCTGAATGACCTTCTTTCCTGAGTTTTTATTCAGGCTGTTCATTCACTCCTGCCCAGTCTGCACCCGGTGTAGATGACATGGTGTCCAAATGCCAGATGATGTCAGATTCTGTCAATAAATTCTGTTGATTCCATATTTGCATAGGGCAGACTACTAGGTATGCTGTGTTTAAACACGAGCACGGGTGTGGCCAGTTTATTCGTTCATGATGTCGTCACTCACTTTGTCCTGTGGACTTCAGAGTAGGGACGTGAGAGATCGTTGACCTTAGATGTCCCCATAGCAAGGAATATTCTGCCGCACTGAACATTGAATGCTAGATTTCTTCCCTATTTTTAACCACCGTGGCGATTTCCATTCTACAAAAAAAGAGTCTATCTAGATGCTGTAATGACGCCTTGCTGTCTAGGGTTCCCCTCGTCGTTCTAGCGTACACAGCATTACGCAATTGAGACAGGGTTCCATCTAGACATGTGACCAGTGAAATTTCTTTAGCCAGGATTCTGCGAGGCTTTCCCCTGGGATCAGACAATTTTCTGTTCGTTTTATATTTTTTTCATGTCATGGCTTCAGCGAGTATGTCGCAGTACATTAGCGTATTTTTTTCTTTACGTGAGATGAAGAAAATAGACGAAGAATAATACTTCTTTCAATTAGGGGAACAGGTGGAAGATGACTAATAATACGAACATCATGTAATTTGCATTTGTCGTTTATGTGACTTCCAGTTGTGTTTTATTCTGCTTATATTGGTGCTCAAGCAGCAAACCAGGGCACTCTCTAGATGAGTGGTAGGCAACTGAGGAGTTGTGGGGGAGTTCTCTGAAGATCTATCTAGATGAAATGATTTCTGTTTTCAGGCTTCGACGTGTCTAGAATTTAGAATAAGTGTCGTCTGTATGTAATAAACACACAAGAAAATCAGCCAATGCAATATGCTGTATAGAATAGTGAACACTATAAACCCTAATTATAACCCACACGGGGTTGAACTGGGTATCCCATGTACATGGCAAATATCAGTTTTCCTGGACATGGTCCTAAAACCAAACCAAACCTGTATGTAGTGTTTATCTCTGACGTACGATCTTCTTTCTCCATAAGAATCAACGGCGTGGTGGAACACACAAACTGAATGATACTGGACCGAATGTTAACCTCAAAGATAGGATCACGTTCTTATTTCAGTTCACGATTAAAGTGACGTTTTGTAAACTAGCTCGTGAGTTTTCAATGGGATTGAAAGAAAAGTACCTTTAGTCCTAGGGATTCCATTCTTTTAAACGCCGGGGGTCAGAGTGGCTAAGAGGTATGTCGTAGTGGCTAAGAGGTATGTCGTAGTGGCTAAGAGGTATGTCGTCTGCCTCGAATTCTAAAGGTATAAAACGTGAATATAAATGACAGATGATATTTTAGTGTATTTTATCTCAATTTAATCATTTACAAAAGGTTATTGATTTCTTTGTGTTCTGTCCGTTGAGAAAATACGATCAATAATATGAAAATGGAAACTATAAAGTTCACGCAAAAAATTATTCTATATAGAATTGTGATAAAACGTCTGAACTTGCTCTTTTGTGTGATCTCTCACACCTTCAGCCCTCCGGCAGTATCCTTTCTTTTTCTTCAGTTTTCTCACTCATCGCTTTTATTTGGCATAAATCATGCCTTTTCATTTGTATTTTCACTATTTTGCACTATGCTGGACATAGCATGGTGAAGTCTCTAACACGCCACTTCCCTATGGCAGTATTTGCTACGGGAGTAATTCTTATCTTATTGTGTCGCATTCACGCTTCACAAAGACGTGTTAAGTTACGCCTGGTTATTAGACGGTCAGCGACAGTATTTTATCACAATATCGGTCTGACCATATTTTCAAGCGACGAGGCGTGTTTATCCAAGGAGTGTTGAATAGGACCAGATTTGTTTGTCTGGCGAAACACATGATAACCCGTGCACGAGGCGGAACTTATGACATAAGCGCTTCCGGGTCATCCTTGCTACACAACATTACCGTCCGTGTGACACCTGTGGGCAGACAAGAGTGATATAATCGCTTCCGGTCACTGGGTTAAAAGTAATTAACGATGTATTACATTTTAGACAATATGAGTCTACAAATGTGTTTGTGAGAGTGTATGCAAGACATCATATTACCATATATGGGAGATGTGACCTTTTGCAAAATTTCTCCGTGTAGGAAATGTTTTGAAAGTGCCACACCCGACCTGTTTGAAATGATTGGATCTTTCTGATTAGATTCATAACAAACTTGGAGGGGATTATAGGCTGACTTTTTTCGCAGTTTTATTTCTCTGCGAATTTAAAGCTCGCCAAGACAACATCAAACCTTCGCCAGAGTGAAGAACTAGATTCGTAATTCCTATTTGTTAACCGGACCTTTTATTGGAGAACCAAATAACACATTTAAAAGCACTGGAACTCTCTACATGTTAATAAGGAAGATCGGGACTAGGAAACTGAAGAAACACGGAGTCAGAAAGAGAATCGATTGTAGAATTACAGCATCCCAGACGCGTGTAAGAGAACAATTCGTCTCTTTTATTCATCTGTGCGACACATCTGTAGCCAGGATTGGCTTATTGGTGGTACCAGCAAAAAGTACTATCTCTGGAACCAAGTGAAGGTAGAACTGGACTGACGTTTTGCAAGATGCCATCATAAGAAGGTCTTACAGACAGACGCAGAACCAACCTAGCCGTTACTCCTTGAATGTTCTGGGAGCGTGCGGCGCCTGAATATTGACCAGAGACGAGCGAGAGCAGAGTGAAAGAAACTGACCCAGCAGGAGAAGAAACTACCATTGGCAGCTAAGTGCAAATATCCGCTGCCAAAAGTGACCTCCTTTATTCAGTTAAATCCCAATCAAGTGATGAAACTTTTCCATAACTATTCAATTTATTTTCCAACTGTTAAAACTTAAAGTGATTATTAAATTTTGTTATTTGTACTGTTACAAATTTAACTTCGATGTAATCCTTTTAAATGTACTACATGTTGTCTCAGTCAAAGTTACTAAACCTACACTCTAAACAGAGCTATATACATATATATATATATATATATATATATATATATATATATATATATATATATATATATATATATATATATATATATATATATATATATTATTCCACTGATTAACTCAGCGGTGGGGGCTTGTCGTAGATTAGTGATAGACGAATTAAGACTTGAGTTGGTCCCTTCTGAATAGAAATAGAACAGGTGATAGCTAAGTGGGAGATAATATAAGAAATAGATTTTCACGATTGAGATGGTGGAAAATAATAGAGTCTGTCCCTGACACTCGAGAAGCTTCTCTCGGTCAGCCTATCTCTACAACAGATCTAGATTAGTCAGACAGTCTACTAGAATATATATAGTAATATATATACCACTCATCTACACACACACATAAGTGACGACAGTTAGACGCAGAGACGTGAAAACTATAACAATGGAATATAGATATTTTTGGACGAGCTGACCGGCACACTTGAATAAGTTTATGTAAATTTTATTTATCATAAGAATTTCACCACAACCATAAATTTGAATATCGATCACATATAATTACACATAGGTTAAAGAATTACTAAAAGAATAGACCCATAGGTGTAATCCTTTCCCCCTCTGTTGAGCCCACGATCCCGTTAGAAGAAAAGTTATAGCCCCAAAGAGTCACAGATTTATACGCTATGGTCTAGGATTTCCCTCTACGGTTAAGAACAGAGTTGATATATTAATCTATTCTAAGAGGAAAACATCATTAGCAACAAACTTGCATAAAGAAAACACAAAGTGGGTGCATAAATTATACCATAAGGGAATCACTCAGTCCTGCTTTCTCTCTGTTCATTCACTTGTGGCCACTGACATTCTTTCTTACCTACAAACTTGATGTCTTACACCTTCAGGCGCAAACTTTAGGACACACACACACACACACAGTGAATCCGTGTTCTTTTTTATAAAGAGAACCCCAGCTCTGCAGATACAGGTTTCATCCAATGTTCCGGGGAGCGTTCACTTTACAACTATATTTTAGGATTACTGTTTATGTCACTTGAATCAGTTCAGGTAAGAAATTTTAACTGGGCTCACAATGTCAGAATCTCGAGGTTTCCAGTACTTAGGAAATGACAGGTTGGTAACTTCTCTCAATATAAAATTATTGGTCACACCTAAATTATTCAAACGTCGGAAATGTTACTGTTTGGAATTTCGCCACAGGGGCTGAATGTACATAAAATTTAGGGAAGAAATATAATCTGGCTCAATAGGCCCGTGTAAAGTTTCTTGTCCACTGTAAAGTGTCAGTCTGTAAAGAAGTGTGGTGTGTTCTTTTTCTTCTGTAAAGATGTGTACAGAGCTGTTGAGATCAGGCATGCTCCAGTCTACCCAGCTGTAAATGGGTAACTCACCCTAGTCCTGAGTTAGGGAAGGCAAAGGCAGCTGTGAACAGTAGTTTCCCTCTAAGGCTCCAGGGGAAGCAGGCCCTAAACTTGGTCACTTCAACCGACGCAGGATGGTGTAGATATGGAGTAGAAGTGTAGAGTGTGATTAACGCGAATGGTGTACTGTTCGTGTTCTGACCAATCTAAACACTCATTCACTTGTGTCTACAAGGCACCAATGCAGACTGCTGGAATCTTTGTTTACACAGTTTATTTAGACTCACACACTGGGACATAACGAGTAAATCATGGGTATGTTGACACATCAATTTGCAGGCATACATAGTAGATCCTATGTCATGACACATTCATAAATAATAGGTAGTACATCAATATCTTCCAATGTCATGATACATAATGGCCGCATCCCCTATCTGACTAAGCGCGTCAGTGAAGGCGGATCGGTAAGTAACTAAAGTTGCTTTATGTTCACAGTTTATCATATTGTGAAACCACGATAAGGGGTTTCTATCAGAATTGAGATCTTCTTGCCACTGTCCGAATAATAAGATACATGCCCCGTTCTTTGGACAGTGATTCAAAAATACGATGAAAGGAATGTAACATGGCCGCCTTCCTGAGTTGTCGCTCACTCGCTCACAGGAGGATATATATATAAGCCAAAGTTAATTTGCAATACATATGCATAATTTCATAAAGTTCCTCCATACAGATCTACCGTAATCTAGTTACCTCACGTAGACATAATTACAGTATGGAGCCCGTCATCTCCGTCGATACAAACTTGACCCTAGCGTTGCGAAGCACAAAATTCCAGCTAGGTCTAACCGACCTGAGATCACCAAAAACAGGGACTGGCATTACATGGAGTCCGAATCATACATGGTACCGTACATTAGGAAAGTCTCTAACACAACTCTAGTAGAGACACAATCTCCTATAGAAGAAAAACCACTTCGTAAATCATTTTTACTGAAGAATATACCAGCCCTGGAAAAATGCGTACCCGCCATTGTCACGGTACATCGGAACTCATCACGACTAGACAAGACAACTCCTACTTCCGCTAGAGCGGTGTAACAAGAATATAGTCCTGCCTACCCATCCAAAATATACAATATAGGACTGATTCTACTTGTACTAATAATATGTAATACATATGAATTCAGGCCATAAACATAATAAGCAAATTAATCTATTTTCTGGCCCTAAGAAATAGGTACGGACAAGGGTGTCATATCCATGCGCCGAATTAATATCAAGAACGATTACTCCTATAATCAAAAGGGTAAAACAATTATGGATTATCTAGCCTTCCCCATAGACAGCATTTTCATACACAAATGAATGAATGTCTATATCTTTTCCATATTAAATAGCCATATCGATTTTTGTAATATGTGCGTCAAAATATGCACGCAACAGTGGTGAGCCAGATTCCTGGGTCCAGCCTACGCAGTCTTTTGTTGAGAATCACATTTTACAGTTGAAAGAACATTTGTTTGACCACATCAACACCAGTAGGACAGCTATACAATCAAGGTCAGCTTGACCTGTTCTGACAAGTGTAGTAATATCTGGGTCAGCACTTGTTGACATTTGGCACAGTACAGTGAGTGTTTATCCTGCTGTAATAGAAGAGCATTGTTGAACATAAAGTGCAAATTTCATCGGTGGATCTTCTAATGTGCTCAAAAAAATTGGACAGTGTAATAGTTAGAAAGCAAAGCTATTACTCAATAAAGTGGTAGTCTAATTTGTTAAAACTGAGCATACAGTACAATACATTGCAACTACAACACATTGCATGATATGATACACACATTGATGATTTATATATATTTATGTTTATATATTATTTGTTTATATGTGTGATTGTTATGGGTTTTGCGGGCCTGGATGGGAGGTGACTAGAACAGGAAATACCAAGTGATATTGGTCTTGTTCTGGCGTTCTATAGGGAGCAATTTCTTAATTGAAATTTGCATGCAACATAGTTTGCAAATATTTGGTTAGTTGTGACGACTGTTTCATATTTGTATTTGTAACATTTTTCTGTTCTTTATTTTTGTTTGATTTGTTTGTATAATTGTAGGTCTCATCTTTCCTTTCATTTTAGTTCTTTACACCCTTATGTTTATACACTGTGGCGTTATTTGTCTTGTTATCGTATTGCAGTTATCATCACAGATTCTGTGATCATTTGTTTCATTTCTCCTATTTAATTTAATTTGATCTCTGCAAATGTTTTCAGATTGTCTTTTCTTGTTTGTCTTTTGTAATGTCTTTAGTTGGCATATGACATAGGAGGTACAGTAGAATACACTTATATTATAGTACAGATCAGTACTTTATGATTGTTATTGTTATAAAACAAAGTGTACAAGACCTTTATAAGGCTTGTCTCCCAAAGTGATTGGTAAAGGGAAATATTATTTTCCACAGGTACTCAAGTGATCATTGATTACATTAGGGTATACAAGACCTTTGTAAGGCTTGTCTCCCACAGTATTTGAGATAGACAGTTATTGTTGTCCACAGGCACTCAAGTTATCATTGGTTATTATAAACCATACAAGTTTTCACTAAGACTAAGTCTATGGTATAGACTTGTCTCCCATTAAAGTGAAATAAGGTAATTTATTTACTTTTTCAGGTTTCTGATTTAAGAAGACAAAATGTCTACATTAGATTACTTTATAGCACAAGGAAAATCCCTTGATAAGACTGGGAAAGACTTAGAACAATGGTCTGTTGCTCAATATGACAAAGCATTAGCTGCAGAAGAGAAAAAAGCTGCTGCTGCTGCTGAAGAGAGAAAAGCTGCTGCTGAGGAAAAAAAAGCTGCGGCTGAGGAGAGAAAACTTCAAATAGAAGAAAAAAAATTAGAAGCTGCTGCTGCTGCTGAAGAGAGAAAAGCTCTAGCTGAAGAAAAAAGATTAGAAAAAGAAGCTGATACTGCTGCTGAACTAAAGAAATTGCAGATGCAAGTGGAGGAAAGGAGATTTGATGCAGAACAGAAGAAATTGGAAGCTGCTGCAGAACAGAAAAAATTAGATAGAGAAGCTGAAGAGAGAAAAGCAATAAGAGAACATGAGTTTGAATTAGAGAAATTAAAATTGACAAGTATGAGTAATGTTAATCAGGCATCTAGTGGTAATGGTAAACCCTTTGTGTACAAGGTCAAGGTACCAGCGTTCAACTCTGCCAGTGATGATATAGCATTCTGGCTTGATAGATTTGAACGTGCTTGTCGTGCTCATAATGTTGACAAATCACAGTATGTGAATCAGTTGTCTGAAAATCTAAAAGGAGAGTCTCTGAGTAAGTTATATTTCGTCGAAGAGGCCGACAAGGATAATTATGATGCTGTTAGGGCAGCTTTGATAAAGAGATATCAGCTGTCTGAGGAAGGTTATCGTCTTTTGTTTAAAACAATGAGACCTGAGGTAGGTGTAGAATTCTCAGAATTCATCTCAAAAGCACGAATTACACTTTCACGATGGATTGAATTATCCAAAACAGAGAAAACATTTGATGGTCTTACGGATTTATTGCTAAGAGACAAGGTCATGTCTTCGGTAAATAAATCATTCCTAGAGTTCTTACATGAGCGTAAACCTAGTACATTAAAGCAAATGGAAGAATATTGTGACCAGTATGCCACGGCACACCCTGACATGATTCTTAGTAACTCTAACATTAAAGAGAGTATGCCAGTTGCTTCGGCAACAGAATATAATCAGAATTACTCACACAAATTCCAAGGAGCTAAAAATAAATTTGATAAAAAGGTTAATTGGAATAAGCATCAAAACCAAGATAACCACTCAAATCAGAGTTCTTCTTCGAAGAACTGGAATCGGGCTGATAGTCCTCGACACGCGAGGGGTACCCATAATTTTAGAAATTCTCGGAAAGGGAGTAGCTATAGGAACTACCCAAGTGCTTCATGGAGACAAAAAAACCAATATTACAGGGATACTCAATATAATGAGCGTGATGATTATGATCATGAATATTATGATTCAAACCCAAATAGGGGTTATAACAGAGGCAATAATAATTATAGAGACAATTATAACCGAGGTAGATCACAACACAAAAGACATGGTAAATCTTATTACCAGGCTAACTCTGCACAACAGGAGTTCCACGACGCCGGTAATCAGAATAATGATAAAAAAGACTCCAATAGTGTAGCGAATTCCGCTTTCGATTTTGCTAGAGCATCTGAGTGTTCGCAATGCAAAACATTATTCGATCCAACCACAGTTTCTACTTTAAGCTGCGGTCACCCGCTTCCCGCGCTCCATGCGTCAATCGCGCATAATGGAAGGGGTGCTCTTGTCTTTAATAGGGGCCTAATAGATGGTACTCCGGTATCAATTCTTTTCGATTCGGGGTGCACTACCATCGGAGTGAGGCAATCACTCGTAAATCCTTCTCGAGCTACAGGCAATATAGTCAAATGTGTAACATTTGGTGGAACATTGGAGAAGTACTCCACTGCCATTATCAATATTGCTACGCCTTTCTTTACAGGAGAGGTGCAAGCATGTCTCTTGCCGAATCCGATCGCTGATCTTATCATCGGTCGCATTCATGGAGTGAAAGAATGCACTCCACAGCAAATTTCTAATTGGGAAAATGTTAATATGCAATCTGCTAATGCAGTAATCACTAGGGCTCAAGCTCTTAATATGCCGCAATCTTCACATTCTGAAGATAATGATGCGCAGATCCAAGATGATCCCTTGGAGATTTCCCATGATTCCTTTATAAAACAGCAGGAAGATGATCCTACTCTAAAGAAATTCTTTACTCTGGCAACAAAAGGTGATCCGAATAAGGATACAAATCGTAAATCATGGATTACGATGAAGAATGGCGTACTTGTACGTATGGTACAAGACTCCGCTAAGTCCATTCATTCTCAAATTCTTGTGCCTAAAAATATGAGAGTTAAAATCTTACAGCACGCTCATGATTCACAGTGTGCTGGACATATGGGTTTTTCCCGTACTAAAGCTAGAGTTCTTCAATCTTTCTTTTGGCCTGCTGTGAATAAGGACATACGAATCTATTGTCGATCTTGTAAAGTATGTCAAGAGATTAAATCCAGAGGTCCACGCCATGATGCACCTATTCAGGCTGCAGACATTCCCATTCGACCATTTCAAAAAATGGCGATAGACATCATTGGTCCATTTAAGATAAAGTCTGCTAGAGGACACCAATTTATTTTGACGTGTGTTGATATGTGCACACGTTGGCCGGAGGCTGTTCCTCTAAAGAGCATAACTACTGCTGATGTCGCAGATGCTCTTTGGTTAATATTTTCTCGTCTGGGATTTCCAGCAGAAATATTATCCGACCATGGTACCCAACTCATATCGGATACCATGTCTCAAGTAATGTCGACTCTTAAGATAGAGAGATCGCTGAGTAGTATTTATCATCCTATGTCCAATGGGATGGTGGAACGTCTGAATAGAACTCTGAAAAACCTACTAGGTAAGATAACAGAAGATCATCCACAGGATTGGGATAGGGTTTTACCCGCGGCTCTCTTTGCATACAGAGAGGTCGCCAACGAACATACAGGATTTTCTCCCTTTGAACTTGTCTTTGGCGCGAAACCGCGAGGTCCTATGTCCTTACTTCATGATCTTATAACTGCTGATAATATTGTCGATGACACAAAATCTTCTTATGAATATGTCATCGCACTTAGACACAAGATTATTGAAGCATGCAAATTGGCAACTGCTTCTTCTGAATTTGCGAAACAGAAGGCAAGGGAATTTGCCAATAAAAAGAGATGCTTGCGACAACTTTGTCCATGTGACAAAGCATTTGTCTTGCTACCTTGTAGGGAAAATAGACTTCTTATTTCTTGGAAAGGTCCGTACGATATAATATCAAAAGTTTCCGATGTTGACTATATCGTCGATATTGACGGGAAGCGTAAAACCTTCCACATCAACATGCTCACGGAATTCCATGAACGTCCTGATTATTTACAACCTGTTTTCCAGGCAACGGACGATTTTCCAGTCCAACATGGACAGTACTCATCTCTGTCAGTAATACAGGATGAAGAAACGAGTTTCTCGGATGTAAATCTACCTTTTCCAATGATTCCTCTTCACTCTAATGAATCATGGAAAGATGTTGCAATTTCTCCAGAATTATCTCCAGGAGAGCAGAAACAAGTTTCTACTATGTTAGAACAATTTCAGGATGTCCTTACTGACATTCCTGGTCAAACTGATGTCATTCAACATGACATTATTCTTACTGACCATAGTCCTATAAGAGTCAGACCGTATCCTATCCCGATACATTTTCAAGCACAGGTAGAGAAAGAGGTGGACGAGATGATAGAGTTAAAAATTATTGAACCATCCACATCAGCATATTCTTCGCCGATGGTTATTGTACGAAAAAAAGACAATAACATACGTCTTTGCGTGGATTATCGCAAATTGAACCAAGTAACGAAATTTGATGCTGAACCTATGCCTTTACTAGAAGAGCTACTTACGAGACTATCAAATTCTCATTTCTTTACTAAACTCGATTTGTCTAAGGGATATTGGCAAGTTCCATTATCCGAACACGCCAAACCGTTTACTGCTTTTTCGACGCCTAGGGGTCTATTCCAATGGAATTTCATGCCTTTCGGTCTTATGAACGCCCCTGCAACATTCGTACGCATGATGCGTCGAATCCTATCTCATCGCTCAGATGTCATTGCGTATCTTGATGACATCTGTCTTTTCAGTGATACTTGGAACGATCACTATAATGGGATAAATGAACTATTGTCTATCTTACGCGAGCATAACCTGACAGCGAAACCATCGAAAGCATGTATTGGTTTTAGCGAAATATCTTTCTTAGGACACCGTGTTGGTCATGGGTTCCTAAAAACAGAAGACCATAATACAAGTAAGATACTTAACATTTCTATTCCTAAGACTAAAAAGCAAGTGCGAAGTCTCTTAGGTCTAATACAATTTTATGGACGATTCATCCCGAATCTGTCCTCCATTATGTCACCTCTTTCTTCCTTGCTAAAGAAAGGGTCTCCTAATGTAGTCCATTGGACTCAAGAATGTCAATCCTCTTTGGATAAGGTTAAAACTATGTTTTCTACTCCACCTATCCTAGTATTGCCTTCTAAGGATAAGACATTTATTCTTCGTAGTGACGCTTCATCCACCGGGATTGGAGCAGCACTAATGCAAGAGTACTCTGGAACTCTGCATCCTGTGATGTATATTTCTCGGAAATTAAATGCCGCAGAGAAGAATTACTCGGTCCTAGACCGTGAATTATTGGCTATGGTTTGGTCAATCCTTAAACTGCAAAGATTTCTTCTTGGCGCGCATTTCATTGTGGAAACTGACCAAAAAGCTCTTACGGCTATTCAGAGTAAAAATCTGAAGAGCGTGAGATCAACGCGTTACGCGATTGCTCTCCAGCCATTTCATTTTTCGGTGCGAGCTATCCGTGGATCAGAAAATGTGATGGCAGATATTTTGTCTAGATGCCCACATGATTCATAACTGTTATACAACTTTGATACAGTTGTTCCTATGTTGAAATGTGTACACATATGTAATATCATATATTGATTGTAACATTACTTAGCGGTTCATTGATATTTATTCACCGCTGATCTTTCAATGTTTTTCTCGTCTTTGATGATCATGATGTTAAGATATCTTAGATGAAATTTATGTATAAACTAATGTACAAATTGTGTCATTGCTAATATTGTAGTATGCGTTGGTGACACCTCTCTGGAAATATTTATACTTAGAGAAGTACTTTCTCTAAGGTCAGAAAACTTATGCTTATCATCTGCGCATTGTTATTGGTGCGTTGTGAGCCTATTGTATGTTGCTCCTAGATGTATTTCAAAAAAAAAAAAGTACCATTTTTTTTTTCCCCGAGGGGTGTGGTAATCTGTTGCGTGCATATTTTGACGCACATATTACAAAAATCGATATGGCTATTTAATATGGAAAAGATATAGACATTCATTCATTTGTGTATGAAAATGCTGTCTATGGGGAAGGCTAGATAATCCATAATTGTTTTACCCTTTTGATTATAGGAGTAATCGTTCTTGATATTAATTCGGCGCATGGATATGACACCCTTGTCCGTACCTATTTCTTAGGGCCAGAAAATAGATTAATTTGCTTATTATGTTTATGGCCTGAATTCATATGTATTACATATTATTAGTACAAGTAGAATCAGTCCTATATTGTATATTTTGGATGGGTAGGCAGGACTATATTCTTGTTACACCGCTCTAGCGGAAGTAGGAGTTGTCTTGTCTAGTCGTGATGAGTTCCGATGTACCGTGACAATGGCGGGTACGCATTTTTCCAGGGCTGGTATATTCTTCAGTAAAAATGATTTACGAAGTGGTTTTTCTTCTATAGGAGATTGTGTCTCTGCTAGAGTTGTGTTAGAGACTTTCCTAATGTACGGTACCATGTATGATTCGGACTCCATGTAATGCCAGTCCCTGTTTTTGGTGATCTCAGGTCGGTTAGACCTAGCTGGAATTCTGTGATTCGCAACGCTAGGGTCAAGTTTGTATCGACATAGATGACGGGCTCCATACTGTAATTATGTCTACGTGAGGTAACTAGATTACGGTAGATCTGTATGGAGGAACTTTATGAAATTATGCATATGTATTGCAAATTAATAATAATAATAATAATAAATTCTTTAAGCACCAAACACGGCGCATAAGGCAGAAACCAGTGCTCTCCAGGTTGTTCGTTGTGACGCCACTCCTCTTAGCTCTTGCACATTATTTAGGCCCAACGTTCTTCCTTCTCTTATTATTGTTCTTCTGAGTGTTTCTTTTGGTCTTCCTTTTTTCCTCTTACCCTCAGGAACCCAAGTGAGCGCCTGTAGTGGTATTCTGTTGTTTTGCATTCGTAGGACATGACCGATATATGACCATCGTCTTTTCCTTATATAGTCGGAGACATATTTCTGCCTAGAGTCTTCTCTTATTTGTCGATTAGTCTTGAATTCTTTCCAACTGATGTTCATGAGTTTTCTAAGACATTTGTTCTCGAATGTATTCAGCTTGTTCTCCAATGATTTTGTTATTTTCCAACTCTCACAGCCGTATGTTAACACTGAGATAACATTTGAATTAAACAGACGAAGCTTGGTATGTATATTCAATGATCGTAATTTCCAAATGTTAGATAATCTATTGAAGGCGCTAGCTGCCAAAGCAATTCTAGTATGGATTTCTCTTGTTGTGTCACCATCCTGAGTCATTTTACTGCCTAAATAATTGAAACTTTCAACTTTCTGTAGTTTTTCCCCGTTCAAGATGATATCAAAGGTCTCGTTAGAAAAGTTCATAGCTTTAGTTTTAGAGGCATTTATTTGGAGACCTATTTTAACCGAGAGATGACACAAATTATTTATTGCTTCTTGGGATTGTCTTGGTGTTGAACTTAAGAATGCTACATCATCTGCGAAATCCAGGTCCCCCAGGAATTTTCCATTTGTCCATTTTATACCCAATTGTTCATTGTGGGTATAGTTTCTCATAACCCAATCAATAGCTATTCCAAAAAGTAGTGGTGACATAATACAGCCTTGTTTAACCCCTGTTTCTACTGTAAACCATTCTGTATTCCCTTTATTTGTTCTAACACAACATCTTGCATTGTCATATAGCGCTTTGATTATATTCACATATTTTGTTGGAAAACCATAGATTGTAAGTATCTTCCACAATGATGGGCGGTGTAGACTATCAAAGGCTTTTTGAAAATCGACGAAGGTGATAATAAGTGGCGATTGCCTTTCTACTGATTCTTCTATAATTGTTCTTAGTGTGAATATTTGATCAATACATGATCGTTTCGGCCTGAAACCCGCTTGTTCTTCTCTGATCTTTTCGTCAGCATGCAATTTAAGTCTTTCTAACATCATGCAACATAATAATTTTCCAGGTACTGATAATAGAGATATACCACGCCAGTTATTACAGTCTGATAGATCACCTTTCTTCGGTAACTTTACAATAATACTGTCTTTCCATTGTTGTGGTGGTTGTTCTTCTCTCCATACTTCATTTATAATATCTAAAATTCTCAAGAGGTTGTTGTCATTAACTGCTTTAATCATTTCCCCTGAAATTTCGTCAACTCCAGCAGCTTTAAAATTTTTTAATCTTTTAACGGCTTGTTTGATCTCGTCCAGCGTGAATTCATCGCAAGTTATTGGCAAGGTGGTTGTGAGTGTTTCATTATTAAAATCAGGTGTTACTGTTGGTGGTGGTCTGTTTAGCACCTCCATGAAGTGCTCAGCCCATCTCTTCATTTGTTCTTTTTCTGTTGGTATTGAATTCCCTAATTTACCTTTAACATGTGTTTCCATAGCAGTAGGCTGGTGACATAGTTGTTTTGTAATTTGATAAAGGCACCTACTATTACCAGTTCTTGCAGCATTTTCAGCTTCTACGGCCAGTTCATTGATGAAATGTCTTTTATCTCTTCGAGTTTTTGTCTTCACTTCTTTATTTAACAAGTTATAAGATAGTTTGCAAGATTCAACTGCATTATGTGTACTTGCCGCTAGTAGTTTAAGTTTTGCTGTTTTCCTTTCTTGTATTTTATCCCAAGTATCTTCTCTCATCCATTTTTTTCTTTTTATGTACTAGGTATCCGGTGGTCGCTACTGCTGCTTCTGTCATTGCTGTTCTCAGTTGTTCCCATTTAGTATCGATTGTCTTGGTGGTGATATCGTTGTCAATTTTGCCTAAAGCATCGAAATAGTTGTTCATTTTGACATTATATTCCTCCTTTATATCATTTGATTGCAGTCTGTGTACATCTATTCTTCTATTTTTATTCTGTTGGTATAACTTCTTCAGTTTAATTCTCAGTTTAGCTATGCAGAGGTTATGATCGCTTCCGATCTCTGCACCTCTGTATGCTCTGACGTCTTGAACTGATGAGCGAAATTTAGCGCTTATGCAGAAGTGATCTATCTGGTTCTTAGTTCTGCCATCAGGTGAATTCCATGTTATCTTGTGGATATTCTTATGTGGAAAGATGGTGTCTGCCACAACAAGGTTTGATATTTCACAAAGTTCTAGAAGTCTTTCGCCATTTTGATTCATACAGCCTATGCCATGAGTACCGAGATATCTTTGTACTCCATCGTTGTTGTCACCTACTTTGGCGTTAAAATCACCCATGACTGCTATTATGTCATGCTTGGGTATTGTGTTGATGGTACTTAGAAGTGCTTCATAGAAGTCATCTTTTGTGGTATCAAGAGCGTCGTTAGTTGGTGCATAACATTGTACAATTGAGAGCTTGAAAAATCGTGTCTGAAATCTAGCTAATATTAGCCTCTCATTGATAGGTACCCAGCTGATAAGCGATGCTGCTGCTTTCTGTGTCATTAGGATGGCTACTCCCTCTGTGTGACGATTATCATTACTACCAGAGTATATAATTTGCTTTTTTTCTTCTGAAATATATTTTATGCCCTTCCCCGTCCATCTACACTCGCTGACACCCAATAAGTCCAACTTATAATTATCCATTTCTTTAATTACTTCTTCCAATTTTCCGTCTTGATACATAGTCCTTACATTCCAGTATCCAATTTTAAAAATCTCCTTAGCCCCTAAGATATTAGAGTGAGTCATGTTTACTGTCGAGCCTGGTTCTGTTTCGGTAACAATAGCTTGTTTTACGATAGTGAATTGTTAACTCACTGATCAACCCTCCGATCCAACCGACCGATTCGAGGGTTTCGAGGTCAGTTATAGGAAAATATCTACACCACTAGATACTCTGGTGTATCTTTTATTCTATAATTTAACATAACATGGTACTATCCATCGAAATACACACATTCCTGATGTTTTTCTTTCGGCTTCTAAGGTGAGAAACGAATTTCACCTCCATCTTGGAAGGGTAGATAACTTTGGCTTATATATATATCCTCCTGTGAGCGAGTGAGCGACAACTCAGGAAGGCGGCCATGTTACATTCCTGTCATCGTATTTTTGAATCACTGTCCAAAGAACGGGGCATGTATCTTATTATTCGGACAGTGGCAAGGAGATCTCAATTCTGATAGAAACCCCTTATCGTGGTTTCACAATATGATAAACTGTGAACATAAAGCAACTTTAGTTACTTACCGATCCGCCTTCACTGACGCGCTTAGTCAGATAGGGGATGCGGCCATTATGTATCATGACATTGGAAGATATTGATGTACTACCTATTATTTATGAATGTGTCATGACATAGGATCTATTATGTATGCCTGCAAATTGATGTGTCAACATACCCATGATTTACTCGTTATGTCCCAGTGTGTGAGTCTAAATAAACTGTGTAAACAAAGATTCCAGCAGTCTGCATTGGTGCCTTGTAGACACAAGTGAATGAGTGTTTAAATTGGTCAGAACACGAACAGTACACCATTCGCGTTAATCACACTCTACACTTCTACTCCATATCTACACCATCCTGCGTCGGTTGAAGTGACCAAGTTTAGGGCCTGCTTCCCCTGGAGCCTTAGAGGGAAACTACTGTTCACAGCTGCCTTTGCCTTCCCTAACTCAGGACTAGGGTGAGTTACCCATTTACAGCTGGGTAGACTGGAGCATGCCTGATCTCAACAGCTCTGTACACATCTTTACAGAAGAAAAAGAACACACCACACTTCTTTACAGACTGACACTTTACAGTGGACAAGAAACTTTACAGCCCGGTTACATCATTTAGTCTTAAAGTTCGTGAGATGGGTACTCTGTCCCTTTTCTGGATGCAAACACAATGCCAGTGTGAACGGTGGTTTGGTTTTGGAAGAGTAATAGAGTGTCGAGAAATGGTTTGAAAAGGGTGAATGCAATTGTTAAAAGTTGTGGTAGGGTGAACGCATTTTAGGAGTGCACGAAAAATGTAGAACGGGGTTTGTCAGTCGGATGTTGAACGCGCGCAACGGAAGTCAGCACGTTTTGGACGTTGTGCGTTGGAACAAGGTTAAAAGTGGCAGCGAAATGAAAAAGTACATGGTTCCCGATAAAGAAGATAGACTCTTAGATAAAACAGAGACAGACGTAGTGATCAGGTAAACTGGTAGAAAAGCAACATCCCTGGCAGTTTGTGGGCCAGTCTTCTAGCAAGATACACCAGAAGGTCACTAAGCGAACGTTATAAAGATAACTAATTTTTCTTAGAAGATTACTAAGGTGATATAGCAGTGGAAAATTAGACGAGAGCAGATCAGTGACAGATATGTACAAGAATATGATTTTTTTGGATGTCGCTGAATTTGAGAAAATGTACGAATGGAATTTTCATTGCAAGTTGAATGTAAAAATCTATGAGGTAAATTCGCAGAAGAGAGAAGCGGATTCTACTGTATTTTAAATAAAACCTTGAAGTTCGTTCTACTGAAGTTTGAGTACAGTGTGTCGACAAGTAGAATCATCAACCATCTGTACGTCTTGTCTAACAGTACATTTCATCACTTGATTTCATCAGAGTGTTTACCCGTGTCTGTTCACACACACCTTACCTGCTTACTGTCAAGGGTAGAGATACGAATCACACTATATGAACACTATATAAAAAAATGCAAACATCAACCACCCATCACGGCCACATGGGTTGAATGGTGCCGTTGACCAGCCCTAAACTGGACAATGACAAAGAAGACAGATAACAGGTGGTGGTAAAAAGATACCCAGTGACCAGTCCGCACCCCACAAATTTAAATTGCAACGAAAAGTGGTTCTAGAGACTAATTACAGAAATTTTGCTGATGAACAATTATATGAAAATAGAAGGAAGAAAACCAGCATCTTGATTCTCCGCCAGATAACAGGTAGTGAATGATGCCAATGACCAGTCCACACCAGACAGTGAAATAGAGACACAGAAAGATTTACGTAAACAAGAAGAATATCCTTTTTCAAGACTCAAGTACACAGAAAGAACGTCGTATATCAAGGAGCAAATCAACGATCTGCATCCTGTCATAGCAAGTATTACACGAAGAGAAGACCTGCGTTCTGAAGATACGAGATTACTTAAATTCTTTTCACCCTGAACCAACGATAGATGATCCTACAATGTGCACCAACAATAAAATAAATAAGGCATGCCGATCGCGCGCAAGTAGTTAAAACTATAGACAAGACCGTGTGCGAGACAAAAATATTATATTAACAAGACACAGCTATTCCAAACAAGCAAGAAAGAGCATAGCACCGAATATTTTAGTTTACTTAACTTAAATCATTTAGATATTAATTAATTATAAGTTATGTATTGTTTATTATTATTTCACATCTGTTTATATTTGAATCACATATAAATCTTATCATTATATTTTAGACTTGATTAGAGTGGTTAGATTTGTTTTCAGGTAACTAATACAAAATTTTTCCAGGTATTTGACTATACTAACAATCACAGGTCCTGTATCATGCAGCAACAGCAGCCAAATCTGGGCGTTGACCCGGACGTCGCTGTTATACAGCAAGTTGTTAGAACCCTAGCAACCAGGGAGGGTAATGCTAGGTTCCAAAATATTAGAAGCATAGTAATGCCTTACTCTGGTGACCCTAAGTCATGCAGACAATGGCTTTTAGATATTCAAAAATATTGTACTTCTGCCAATATGGAGCAGGCAGATTATAAACAAATTGCATATCTTTCCTCGCAAGGATTAGTGACCGATTTTATAAGAAGACGCTTAGAAACGTTCCCTAATGAAACATGGGAGGAGCTAAGGAAAGAACATGTTCAGGCTTACTCTCAGATTACAGACAGCACATATGCGTGGACACTTCTCCGCCAAATACAGCAACAACCTCAGGAATCAGTTCAAATGTTTAGTGACAGGTTGTTGAGCCTCGCAGAGGAGGCCTTCATGGGTCAAGACATAAATCAACAAGAAGTTGAAAAACAACTAGTCGGCATATTTGTAGATGGGTTGGATGGAACGCCGATAAAGTTACACTTGATTCGTAAAGATCCCCAGAGTTTGAAACAGGCAGTCGACTAGCTGTGGGAGAGGAAAATATCAGAAAGCGTTTGGACCTAAGACTGGGAAGAGCTAGGACATATGAACAAAGGGAAGAAGAGCCCATGGAGATAGGGTTCTGTCAAAGAAGAGGACTGTCAGAAAGAGGAAGAGGGAGAAATGCGTAGTGGTTACAACACCGCTCTGGCGACCGGGTGATTCAGGATCAAACCCGGGCGACGGCATTTGAGGATTTTTCGTCGACCGGGAATTGGACTGGATTAACTCGAGACCTGGCGACGACATTTGAAGGAGTGTCGTCGACCAGGGATTGGCGGCTCCTGAGCCGACCCAGCTGCAATGGGTACCTCCGAAATCGGAGAGTATTTGCCTGAATGGCGAGGGACACCTGTCTCTGTACAAGAAAAAAGGGATACTCACGTAAAATCAATGTCAGGTTAGACATTAGTAATAACCTGAAATTTCGCCTCGAGTATTAGCGGGCGTACGCAAAAAAAAAAAATGCACCTGATATAATAAGAAGGGGAGAACACAGACTACCTGTGTGTTATATTTGCAATAGAGTTGGGCATAAGTCTTACTCATGCAGATATAGGCCGCAAGAGCCTCAACAGCCGGTACGTCGGGTTGAGACCTTTAATAGAACACACACTAGACACACAGAAGCATTGTCCGGTGACTGTGCTCAATCCTGGTCACGGCACCATTCAACCCATGTGGCCGTGATGGGTGGTTGATATTTGCATTTTTTTATATAGTGTTCATATAGTGTGATTCGTATCTCTACCCTTGACAGTAAGCAGGTAAGGTGTGTGTGAACAGACACGGGTAAACACTCTGATGAAATCAAGTGATGAAATGTACTGTTAGACAAGACGTACAGATGGTTGATGATTCTACTTGTCGACACACTAAACTCCAACTTCAGTAGAACGAACTTCAAGGTTTTATTTAAAATACAATAGAATCCGCTTCTCTCTTCTGCGAATTTACCTCATAGATTTTTACATTCAACTTGCAATGAAAATCCCATTCGTACATTTTCTCAAATTCAGCGACATCCAAAAAAAATCATATTCTTGTACATATCTGTCACTGATCTGTTCTCGTCTAATTTTCCACTGCTATATCACCTTAGTAATCTTCTAAGAAAAGTTAGTTATCTTTATAACGTTCGCTTAGTGACCTTCTGGTGTATTTTGCTAGAAGACTGGCCTACAAACTGCCAGGGATGTTGCTTTTCTACCAGTTTACCTGATCACTACGTCTGTCTCTGTTTTATCTAAGAGTCTATCTTCTTTATCGGGAACAATGTACTTTTTCATTTCGCTGCCACTTTTAACCTTGTTCCAACGCACAACGTCCAAAACGTGCTGACTTCCGTTGCGCGCGTTCAACATCCGACTGACAAACCCCATTCTACATTTTTCGTGCACTCCTAAAATGCGTTCACCCTACCACAACTTTTAACAATTGCATTCACCCTTTTCAAACCATTTCTCGACACTCTATTACTCTTCCAAAACCAAACCACCGTTCACACCAGACAGGTTGTAACTTGGAAACCCACGTATTTAAGTACAAAATGTTTCCTCTAGGTTATTCTCATATATACTGAAACTGCTGGTAGATTTTGGGCTTGACCCATATATTGTATACAAGAAAAAGAAACATACAGAAACTTAATCATAATATTATACACACATCCTTTTCTACCCTCGCGTAAAATATAATATTCACTTCGGTTATTTAACTTAAATCAGAAACTATAAGCTTAGAGCTTGTCTCAATGTTTAAAACTCCCATGAAATAAACTCGTCATTTTTAAAAAAATCAATCATCATGAATTAGAAATACGTACATATTCCGTCAATACTCAAATGATGAATCAGTGCATTTGCTTAGTTAGTTAAATATATTCTCTGACTGGTTACTAGCAATGTAATTAAATTTATTTATAGCTGAATGAGTTTTTAGCTAGAAATTATAATTTATTCTGCTATCCACTGTAACACAGTAACTTAGAGAATTTTAATGACTGGCCTAACTGGCAAAACACTCTGCACAAAAATCTAGTGAAGATATAATTCGAACTAACAATAAACACTCGACAATACTAGTCAATATATAATTACCTCACACAGAGCTACTTAAGACTATTCTCCAACGCAAACTGAGATTATAGTTATACTTAATAAAGTTATCTAGAAACGAAGCTAGATATGTCTAGAGAAACTGCGTAGTCTGAATGAATGAAGTCTAAACTGCTGGGGTTTAAATATAGGAAAGAAAGAAATTAGCCCAGACTTAATACATTTAGCACCTACGTCCAGATTTACATATTACCTGCTCATTCTGCGAATCAAACGAATTCTTCACACTGAAACCGAAACCAGACTCGGGCAAATCGAGCGAACAGTCTCTCTTAGATCTTGTGTAACATGATTTACCAGACCATGTGAGATTTCTCCGCTCGAGAATTCACACTATTCTGCCTGCAGACTATGGTCATAAACGCAATATAAGCGAGCTCGTCTTTGATCTCAAATCTTTCACCGTGAATAATTAACTTATAGGCGAACAGATCAGGGAAAAGTGATAGACACTGGTCTTCCTTATCATCCCTGTCGAGAACGAATTAACACGATTCGATCTCTCATCAAAAACTTAGCTAACCGCAATAAAATGCGTTGCTAAATTAGAAAGGAAATGACAAAGGTTTGAATTGCTAACAATCTAGCGTATGCGAAAGAAAGGTAAAAGAGCGAAAGAAAGGTAAAAGACAAGTGTAGAATAAAGAAAAGATATATAAAATCTATTAATCATAATATCTCTGCCACAGGGCTTAACGAGCTAGAATAAACCATTGCTAAATTCTTCATAAAAGTGTCGGCAGATTATAGAATTAACATGCTTAGTGACAGCCGGCATTGTTTTCGCTTATCTGAATATCTTACGAAGACTCCCATGTGATAGAAGCTTTACTACTCTTCTATCGACATTTCTGCCAAGAGTAATCTTGTGTAAAGATTGACTTCATTGAAGCCTTTAATAGATACTCTTGAGTTCTGGCCACTGTTGGTCCACTACTGCAAAGCAGGGGAGGCAATACCGTCTCAAGAATAATGAACACTATATACCCTAATTATAACCCAATGTACTTGAACAGGGTACCCCATGCACACGAGAAACACTAGTTTTGTCTGTACATGGTCCTAAAACCAAACCAAATCTGTATGTGATGTTTATCACAAGTGACGAAGTCCTTAAAACCAAAAACAAACGCCGGTGAGAAATTTCTCTATCTTAAACATTATTTCTATTTTCTCTCCCTGTCATCTAATGACCTACCACATCTTTCCCTGTAATCTTTCGGTATTGTTTTTAGATTTTTAAAGATCATTTTCATTACACACAGACAACTCCATCAGTGCTCTGATCTCCTCCCTTAGGTCACACAAGGAGGATCTCAGCACAGTGCACGAACTCCGTAGCACCAGTGAAGGTATCTGATCTCATTGTAGCAGTGGGGAGTAAGGGGCTCACCTATCAAATCTCTGATGAACAAAGCATTAAAGCCCTTTTGTTAAGATTATGAGCCAAAGAGTGACGGTCCCATCTACTCTTAATGCAGTTAAGACTGAATTGTTAACAGTATGGGATCACTTAGATTAGCGTAATATGTATATTATTGTCATTCATGAGGGGTGTATGTAATATTTCATGTAATTGTTATTACATACAATCGAATGTTAACTTTGCTGAGGTAGTTTTCCCATTGATGTTTGCATACACACATATGGTCATACACACACGTGCGCGCGCACTGTTACATGCATACGTGCATATCAGAATCATTATTCTCCATAAAATTCATTTACATGATATAATAAAATGCAACGTACCTGTCATGGATTTAGATAGGTATTAGAGATACATTTGGTCCCGTCTGAATAGAACAGAAAAAGTGGTGTTCTCTGAGAAAGAAAGTGTTAGAATAGATTCCACGAGTGAATAGATTAAGGTGACGATCTGTCTCTGGAATGAGTGAATTCTCTAGTCCATCCTATCTATACGACTATCTTTTAGTAATAGACAATCTATCAAACCCTTTCTATAAATACAATTATAAGTTAGCTACTCACGCACACACACACAGTTATGTGACAACAGGACTCACAAACGTGAAAACTATGGTAAATGGAGATTGGGGCTGACCAACACAATAAATTAAGTTTTGTTTAGTTTATTATCACTTAAACTTTACAACATCAAACATATATATGAATCAATATAATCATTGTGTGCAGACATAGGAAAATAACCCAATCAGTCCCCCCCCCCCTTCTTGTTGAGAAAAGATCCCAAAAGAAGTTAATAACTCAAAAGGTCAAGGATTAACACTAGGGTATAGAATATACAGTAAAGCACAGAACAAAGTTCCTAGTTAATCTATCCCGTAAATAACAGTATTTGCAAAGAAAATAAAGGATGGTACAGTTTCCGTAACTAGAATGTATTCACTCTCATTCTGTCATTCGTGGCCACATCAATCACGCCTTACCTAATACTTGGTTAACAGCCTCTTGAACGTAAACATCAATGTACATGTATCATAATCCAGTATTGTGCTTCTCCGAAGTGAGCCCCAGTTCCTCCAAGAATAATTAATTTTCCTAATGGGGAACGCCTACTTTGGTGGTGGGTTATTGGATATGAAAATGTCACATCAGATAGTTCATATAGCAAAATATAAACCGCGATCTAGTGTTCACAGTTGATAGTAGACAGTACTTCCAATAGCTAAAGGAAAAATCTGGTTGGTAAACTGTTAATAAAGATTATGAAGGTATATCCTATCGGTTTTTCTCTCTGGGGTTGAGTGCCGATTATGAAACAACGTATTCTCCTGGATAAATTCACTTGGAAATACGACTGTCAGTAGTTGGGAAAAAATGTTATATATATATATATATATATATATATATATATATATATATATATATATATATATATATATATATATATATATATATATATATATATATATATATATATATATATATATATATATATATATATATATATATATATATATATATATATATATATATATATATATATATATATATGGCCACAGCGGGCTGATAAAATTGAATGCAAAAATATGGGTATTTTGTATGTCCAGTTACGATTAATATTATTGTTTATATTTTTGGTCTCTCTCTGAATGAAGCAAGAGGACCGAACAGGTCAACATCGAAGACCCGATAATAAAAAGAATTGTTACTGGTGCTATGAGACCGCTGGCAGCTGGTTTGTGATCAGCACTAAATTTGGAAGAAAACAAAACATTTAACCACAATATTAATATCCCATACTGTCACGCGTAAGGGTGTGATCTCTTATCCTCTCCGTCATCTAATTAAATTAAAAGGTACACGTGTCTTAGCCTATCTTATCACGCTTCGCTCAACTGGTACGGGTTGGGTTTTAGGAATGCGCCTTTCCCCTCCCGCCCGGTAAAACACTCAGCGCACAATATCAGTGAATTTAATTATGACTACTTTAACAAATATCGCTTGTCATTACTAGCTATTTGTTTCGCTACATGATATTACACTAGTCGTTTATATAATTACACGTAATGAATTAGAAGTGAATTGTATGCCGTCAGTTATCAGTTGCCTGGTGTATTTATTGGTCAATTAAAACATCTCTTTCTGGGTGATAGCGAGTGATTAAATCTACATTACAACTGGAAAAAATAGCTATGCGTTATTTAATACGCTAGTTTTAGCACCTATAAAATCCCAGTGAATTATAATGATAAACTTAACACATTAAAACACGTTATTGCTAATTTCTATTACCGCTATCAGAATTGAAACAATCTCCACGGAATGCTATAACACACTTTCACAATGGCTCTAGAATAATGAGCTAGATTTTCCAAAATTTCTGAGTGACTAGATAACTGACTTTGAGAGGATGGAGTATTTATACAGAAATGGGGTTAAATCACTAAAGGATGCGATAATTCACGCCGTCAGTCGTATCAGGGAAAATCACGAGTTTGACTCCGGAGGTAAAGGATTTTCCTGTTCGCTCGCTCGCGATGCCGAAACGACATCACAAGAACTGGCCATGCGAGCAAGCCTCCTTTGAGTTCGTCTCTCTGCTGTAGATCAAATAATTACGTCCCCTGGGATCACGGACATCAAATGTGGTCGGTAAATATTATTATTGCCATTGCATTTGCTACCGACGTCTGATCTATCACTATCGATGATTGACATCTCAGCTCGCTTGAGAACTCAGGTAGACACACCGGTTCTCTCCCCTCTTGTTGAGCCTGTTGGGTGCGAAAATGTGTACACGCTTATTAGCGCATGTAAACAGGAAAAATAGGCGTGGCTTCACAGTGAGTCTATAGACAGCGAATTGCATGTTTGGCTTTAGCAAAACGTAAACGCTAATTAAGGAAGCAAACGTGGTCGGATCTCCGTGGCTATATTTACATCACACGTCACAGTACCCTAAAGGAGAACCTTTACATTCTTCTAACTGTAAAACTCTCAACATGAGGTAATTAAGCAAGTCCTCATGATCCAATAAAACAATTTTATTCTCAATCCACAGACAAAGTCATTTGCATGCATTTTCTTAAAACATCCTCATAAAAATGTGTCTTTGTACTGTTCATTTATTGGCTATTTTCTCCTTGTAGCCTTTCCAAGTTGGGGTAAGTATATCTGCTTAGTTCCTTTGCGTTTTCTTCTTAGATTTATCCGACTCAGGTTTAAACAACAGTTGAGCCTCTACCTCTTCTTTATGATATGAGCTAATTTGACATTTTACGAGCTCCGTTTCGTTTCTTTCATAAATTCAGCTCGTTCTCTCTACCTATTAGGCATTTCTGGCCTAACTAGGTTTTATTCTGAAATATTAAAAAGGTCACTCGAAGCTGTACTTACAAGGTATTTAGGAATTCCCACATTATAAAATAAAGCAATCTGCTTTATAGAGTTAATGTCTTGATACTTCAAGATCAGCAGTTATACGTCCGTACAGACTGGCTTTTTGGGATCAACTGATTTCTGTTATCGAAGTTTTCCTTCGCGTCGTGGTGCGCGCTTTTTCCAGCCTTCTGGTTGGACAGTCTAATATTTCTTTATTTATTTTATTGGATCTTAAGTGCCTACCGATGGAGTGTCTCGGCTATTCCGATTTACGTCATCGGTTGCTGAGCAACTGCCGCCAAAGATTAGCGTTGAGTCGCTACTTAACCTAGATCCAGTTTCAATCTGATAACCGCGTATCTTGAGTCTATTTCAATAAAACCTCGTAACTATTCTTCCTAATCTAACTGATAACAATTAGCACGAATGATGCTATGGTATCAGTAGTAGGCCATCCGGTGACTTTTGGTTGTTTCATTCTCGTTAGGTGGTTTTTTCGAATGTTTTCTATTTGGTGTCTTAACTGCCTGAATGGGTCTCATTCAAGTGGGACCAGTGTTGCCACCGCTGGGTATTTTTTACTAGATCTAGGTTGTATGGCTTCCGTCTGGGTATCTTTGTATTTTTTTGTATAATCTGCGCACTGAGCATTATACATTATATTTATATTATAATTAAATGTAACAAATTATGTGCTATATATTTTTTATTCCACTTAAATTTAATTATTGTTTTTAACCACATCAATGAGGATTTTTACTCGTTTACATCAACAATCTATTTCCTTTTATTCTGTTAATGGCTGTCATCTACAATACTCAGTCATTTTTGCGACGTGTTTTAAAGTATTCTTTTTAAATTTTTGACTTAAGCAGATAAACAGCATATTGTTTTTTTGTTTTGTTATTATAAGATTATAAAATGAGAGATGATGAAAGTACGCTAGGTAGTTGTAGCCAGTATGACGACACACACGACACCTCACTCCTCAGCATGCGTCGAAAAAGTGTTTTCGAAGATTAACTTAGTTAAAACTAAACAAACCAACAAGCTTTTGTGTGAAACAGTTTCCAATCGAATACTAGCCAAGCAAGCAGTTGCCAAAGATGGAGTTTGTCATAAGTTTAATCCTAGTAAAAGCGTGGTTGAAGATGTGCGTGAAGGACGTTGTCGGCAGAGATATGCAAAGATTTTGGAACTCCACAATCAAGATTCCACGTTGTCAATTCATGCATATGATCTTGACCAAGGAGAAGTTGTCGACATGGATGCCGAGTCGCCGACAAGTGACAATATTCAACAGTAACAAGTTACAACTAACATTTTATATTTGACTGAGGAACATTTTGTTAATGTAACTACTGTAAGTATGTTACTGTTAAAATATCTCATTTTCAAGAGTTCTTATATTGGGGTGTTAATAAAAATCATTTTTATATAATTGTGAATTTTTGGTAATAAAAAAAACAAAATAAAAAGGAAGAAATAAATAAAAATTGGTAGCACACAGTTTATTTGTACAAAAGTTGCACTAAAAGATTGTGTAAGCATCGTCTATCCCGTGTATTTGAAGCATAAAATAATCTGGGTATTTCTGGATTTTTTAGAAGAAAATCTGGGTTTTTCTCTAGAACTTGAGTGGCAACCTTGAGTGGGACCTCCTGTCCAGAGCATAACGTTTGTCAATTTTTATATCAGTGAAACGATTTTTTTTTTTTTGGTTTTTTTTTTAATATAACATTTTGCCTCTTTTTGGCATTCAACCTAGTTGGTGGCGAGGGACACCTGTCTCTGTACAAGAAATAAAGGGATACTCACGTAAAATTAATGTCAGGTTAGACATAAAATAATAACCTGAGATTTCGCCTCGAGTATTAGCGGGCGTACGAAAAAAAAAAAAAAAAACCTAGTCCGTTATATTAGGGCATGTCCAAATATAAAAGATTTTGAGATCTGGATATCGCTATGTCAGACAGAAAGCTATAGCTAAAACTGCAACTTATCAAGACACCACAACATCACCACCTTCATCAACCACTAGACCAGATCCTGTTGCGACACTATTTATTTCTTAAAATTTTTTTATCACTTCAGATTGGATGATACCAAGATGTCTAAAAGCATAAGAAATACGAAACGCAACAGGAGGCCAGAATAAATAAAAGAAAAAAGATGAGAACTAACATAAAATTCAGCAAACCACTAGCATAACTGATACCATCTTCAGCAACAAGTCCTCCCCGTCGCCCCAGGCAGCTGGAAGCAGATATCGTCACAATATGAAGTTATACCTTTTGAAGCAGCTATCAAGTAGTGCCAAACCACCAGAAGCAGAAACCGGTAATCTTGAACCACGAACTGGAACAGACAGCAAGATGGAGCCGCGCTAGCGTAGTGGTTACAACACCGCTCTGGCGACCGGGTGATTCAGGATCAAACCCGGGCGACGGCATTTGAGGATTTTTCGTCGACCGGGATTTGGACTGGATTAACTCGAGACCTGGCGAGTACATCTGAAGGAGTGTCGTCGATAAGGGACTGGCGGCTCCTGAGCCGACCCAGCTCTAATGGGTACCTCCGAAAACGGCGAGAATCTGCCTGAATGGCGAGGGACACTTGTCTCTGTACAAGAAAATAGGATACTCACGTAAAAATCAATGTCAGGTTAGACATTAAAAATAACCTGAGATTTCGCCTCGAGTATTAGCGGGCGTACGAAAAAAAAAAAAAGACAGCAAGATGAGGCAGAGAACATTCAGAATCACCCGCCGTGAAAAATGCCTTCTTCACCTATTGGCATGTATCCAAAAGATTCTGGAATCTCTATAGATATGACCTGATATGACCTGACATGTCCTGTGAGTTCTAACAAAATAATCATCACCATTTTCCTTTTCGTTCTAAATGTATGACGGTATTGCCTCCCCTCCTTTGCAGTAGTGGATCAACAGTGGCCAAAACTAAAGAGCGTCTATTATAGGCTTTAATGGAGTCTAATTTTACACAAGATTACTCTTCGCAGAAATGTCGATAGAATTCTTCTATCACATGAGAGTCTTCATAAGATATTCAGATAAGCGAAAACAATGCTGGCTGTTGCTGAACACGTTAATTCTATAATCTGCTGACACTTTTATGAAAAATATAGCAATGGTTCAGTCTCGCTCGTTAAGCCCCCACCGCTGAGTTAATCAGTGGAATTTATTATTATAATATATATAGCTCTGTTTAGAGTGTGTGTTTGGTAACTTTAACTGGGACAAACATGTAGTACATTTAAAAGGACTGAATCGAAGTTAAATTCCTAATATTACAAATAACAAAATTTAATAATCACTTTAAGTTTTAACAGTTGGAAAATAATTTGAATAGTTATGGAAAAGGTTTCATCAATTGATCGGGATTTAACTGAATCACTTTTGGCAGCGGATATTTTCACTTAGCTGCTACTGGTAGTTTCTTCTCCCGCTGAGTCAGTTCCTTTCCACTCTGCTCTCGCTCGTCTCTGATCAAAGTTCAGGCGCCGCATGTTCCCAAAATGTCGAGGAGTAACGGCTAAGTTGGTTCTGCGTCTGTCTATAAGACCCTCTTATGATGGCGTCTCGAAAACGTCAGTCCACTTCTACCTTCACTTGGTTCCAGAGATAATACTTTCTGCTGGTACCACCAATAACTGGTAATAGAAATAGAAACGAAACGCTCTTCTGTGTATTGCATTTTCCATCCCATAATTATGGGTTCCTATCTTCCCATACCACCATCCCATGTCAGAATTTACCCTCGATGAGAATTAAATTTAATCCCTCGGGATAAAACAACCTTTACATTTAAACTGAATAGCTTTAGCTTTACATTACATTTAAATGAAAAGGTTAAATGTACAGATATAATATGTTTTATATTTATATCTCCACTGTTTGAAAAATGTTCACAGTATAAATTCATTTATGTTTCATTTACATTTACACTTGTGGAAAAGTTTAAAACTTCTATTAATTTAAAATGAATATTTTCACATAGACATTTACACTGGGTTAAAGCTTGAAAACTTACATTAATTTTAAAGTGAATATGTTTATAGTGACATTTACACTGCTTTGAAAATATAAGTATTATTCTTAGAATGTACATCATTTCTTTCATCTTTCCCTCCCTGCTCTATAGGGAACCTTGAACTACTTTACGCTTTTAGTTCTCTTTACGAAACTATCACCAGTCCGTGCAGTGGTGGTTCATGAATCATCATTCTAGATACTGAGATTGCCAGCCCCAAATGACTTTGACAACCAATAGCGAGTTTCATATATTAAACTTCACATGGTAATATATTTAGATATATGTTAGTTCACATGTAAATAATAAAACAGAATAAAAATGCACTACTTACGCTGTTTTTGCTCAGATGAATAAGTTAAGGCACTGGGTTAGGCCTCTTACACGTGTCTGGGATGTCCTTAATTTTACAATAGATTCCCCTCTGACTCCGTGTTTCTTCAGTTTCCTAGTCCCGGGATTCCTTATTAAAATGTAGATATTTCCTGTGCTTTTTTTTTTTTTAAAGTCTTATCTGGTTCTCCAACAAAAAGGTCCGGTTAACAAATAAGAATTATGAATCTATTCTTCACTCTGGCGAGGTCTGATGTCTTGGCGAGCTTGAAAATCCCAGTGAGTTAAAACTGCGAAATGGTCAGTGATGCGTGATGCCATATGATGATGGATGGCATCCGCATGTCTGGTTTTGTGTAGTGTGTAGATGTGTTCAGTCAAAACAATGTTCATGCAACAATAACAGGGCAATCCACATAGGACGTCAGTAAACTCACGACGTATAAAGTCAATGAGTCTTGAAACAGCCGGGCAATCCACATAGGACGTCAGTAAACTCACGACGTATAAAGTCAATGAGTCTTGAAACAGCCGTTGACGTTTTTCTTCATTATTTATTGTGGACGCCACAGTGACAAAATGGTTACGCAAATGTGTAGGCACATCAAACAGTCATTATCACAGCAACATTCAATACAGCAATAAACGGTAGACAGCATTACAATGATGAGTCAGATGCATGTTATATTTCATAGTGCTGTAAATGTAGTCAGGTGGAAAACTCCATCCTTTTCTATAACAGCCAGGAGATAACCAGATGTATGAGATCAGTTCACTCTCCTTAGTTTGACTTCAGCAAGACAGACACGTCTGCCGAAGTATAAATAATGTCCTCAAAAATATCCTCTAGATAATAAAGGTTTTCCAAACCTAGTTCATTTAACAGAGTAGCAAGTAATGGTCCTTGGTACCTGCATCAACCGATGCAGTACAATGCAGCGACATGTGAGCTAGGAAAACATCTCGTGACGACGACTTTCGCAGACAGGCTATGAATCGAAATCGCTCACGACCCAAAATCAATAGAGTTAATGAAAGAGTCAATTTACCTTGCTTTCATGAAATACACAGAAATATCACGCCTCCCGACAGGTGGGAAACACTAGAGGTATTATCTCGAATAAACGAAATATCCATTAAGAGGACTACACATCCCTGACAGAACAAAAATAGCGGAGATCCCCTCTTCAACGAGGCATCTCTTTCGCCATTCCAAATCGCTCACTCCCACTAGTGGTGGGCGGAAACCGATCGACAAAGAAGCAAGACAAGTCATGCGCAGTCCAGCGCAAAACGACCACAGCTCAAACTTAACTGCATTCGATACCAACGCGAGAAGACAAATGCTTACCGAGAAAAGTGACTATAAATTCCAAGCAGTTGTTGCCCTTGCGTTATAAAACAGATATTGAAATAAAACGATGTTGCGAGAATTTATCACGCAACATATCACCACCTCCTCCCGATAAAAAAAAAATGTGGAACATATTTTTTTTTTTCAATATCAAAGAGCAAGCGATAAGCGGCTCAAAACGCACGAATTATGCGCTGATAATTAACTAAATTGCCAAACAATAGGCTAATTATAGAGTGTCTGGTGAGGATATACCTCAACAGAAAAATAAATATGTCTCAAAAAATATTCACATCGGGGAGGTGTCACCAACACACATCACGTTAGCATGTAAACACAATATACGTATGCAAGTTACTATAATCATCATTAAACAGCATACTCTAATATTGTCTTTAAAAATGGATGTACAAATCTGATAGGAAAATTTAAATAGTACATTCTTTGACATGTAATGACATAAGTACAGAGTAAAGTTAAACTACATGACGATCCAGGACATATGCTCTGGTATTCCGAGGGTAAGTACACAATCTAGAACTCGTAAGGTAAGTCCTCAGCTCAACAATGACATTCTGAGAAAGTACAAGCAATATAATGCTAATTAATAACTAATATGCTTCATAAGGTACAATACATTATTAATAATTGTGGCTGTTTAGTAAACTAACGGCCCTTATATTAACTACTCAGTCCTCCTCTATCATTTTAAAAAACGAACAGAAGAAGATGACAACAAAGCACGATAGTGTGTACATATAAAGTAAGTACAGATGTGCTAATCTATTGTAGAAATATAGGTGTGTTATGACTCTGTAATATATGGAAATATAGGACAGAAGTATTAGTTGGAGTCATGTGGGCATCTAGACAAAATGTCAGCCATCACATTATCCGCACCACGGATAGCTCGTACCGTGAAGTGAAAAGGTTGAAGAGCTATAGCATATCGAGTAGATCTCGAACTCTTCAAATTCTTAGTCTGAATAGCTGTAAGAGCTTTCTGATCAGTCTCTAGAATGAAATGTGCGCCCAGGAGGAATCTTTGTAGCTTTAGAATTGACCAAACCATCGCTAACAACTCACGGTCTAAAACCGAGTAGTTCCTCTCTGCCGCATTTAGTTTTCTAGAAATGTACATAACAGGATGCAGAGTATTTGCATATTCTTGCATCAGTGCTTCTCCAATCCCAGTGGATGAAGCATCACTCCGAAGAACAAAAGTCCTATCAAGAGTAGGTAATCTTAAGATGGGAGGAGAAGAAAATATATTCTTGATTTGGTCTAGTGAAGATTGGCATTCTTCAGACCAACGGACCAGATTAGGCGAACCTTTCTTCAACAATGTTGATAGAGGTGCCATGATCGAAGATAAATTTGGAATAAATCTCCCATAAAATTGAATTAAACCTAAGAGACTCCTAACTTGTTTCTTTCGTTTTAGGAAACAGAGATGTTCAGTATTTTGGAAGTATTGTGGTCTTCTGTCTTCAAGAGACCATGACCAACACGATGACCCAGGAAAGAGATTTCACCAAAACCAACAAAAGCTTTAGAAGGTTTTGCTGTCAAATTATTCTCACGTAGAGTGGACAGTAAGTCATATAACCCTAAATAGTGATCTTCCCAGGTATCACTGAAGAGACAGATGTCATCTAAGTATGCGATGACATCCGAACGATGTGACAGAATTCGACGCATCATGCGAACGAAAGTGGCAGGGGCGTTCATGAGACCAAAAGGCATAACATTCCATTGAAATAGACCCCTAGGTGTAGAAAAAGCAGTAAGAGGTTTGGCATGCTCTGCTAAAGGCACTTGCCAATAACCTTTAGACAAGTCAAGTTTAGTGAAGAATCTAGAATTAGAAAGTCTAATCAGTAGATCTTCTAACAAAGGCATCGGTTCAGCGTCGAACTTTGTGACCTGATTCAATTTGCGATAATCAACGCAAATTCGTATGTTCTTATCCTTCTTCCGGACAATAACCATGGAAGAAGAATATGGTGAAGTCGATGGTTCAATTATATTTAATTGAATCATTTCATCCAATTCCTTTTCCACTTGCGACTGAAAGTGTATAGGAATAGGATACGGCCTAACCCTAATTGGATTATTGTCGGTAAGAATTATGTCATGTTCTATGACATCTGTGTGTCCAGGAATGTCAGTGAGAACATCCTGAAATGTTTGTAACATCGACAAGTCTCGTCGATGTTCGTCACCAGAAAGATTAGGAGAAACAGAAACGTTTTTCCAAGATTCCGTGGAATGTAATGGAACCACTGGAAGGGGAAGGTTGACATCAGAGAAGGTAGCTTCCTCATCCTGAATGACAGACAGGGATGAATAATGACCGTGAGGTGCAGGAGCATCATCCGTTGCCTGGAAAATAGGCAGCAAATAGTCCGGACGTTCGTGAAATTCCGAAAGCATGTTTATGTGGAAAGTTTTATGCTTTCCATCAATATCGACCACATAGTCAACATCGGAAATCCGAGAGACTATTGCATACGGACCTTTCCATGCAATAAGAAGTCTATTTTCCCTACTGGGGAGTAGGACGAATGCTTTGTCACCTGGACAAAGTTGTCGTAGACATCTATTCTTGTTAGCAAACTGCCTTGCCTTCTCTTTAGCAATTTCTGATGAAGCAGTTGCTAGCTTACATGCCTCAATGATCTTTTGTCTAAGAGCAATGACATACTCATATGAGGATTGAGTTTCATCGCTAATATCATCGGCAGTGATGAGATCGTGTAATAAAGACATAGGGCCGCGTGGACGCGCGCCAAAGACAAGTTCGAAGGGAGAAAATCATGTGTGTTCATTAGGGACTTCTCTATAGGCAAAGAGAGCCGCGGGTAAAACCCTGTCCCAATCTTGAGGATGATCTTCAGTTATCTTACCAAGCAAAGTCTTGAGCGTTCTATTCAGACGCTCAACTAACCCATTAGACATAGGATGGTAGATACTACTGAGAGATCGTTCAATATGTAAGGTAGACATTACCTGTGACATAGTGTCAGATATGAGTTGAGTGCCATGGTCTGACAATATTTCTCTGGGGAACCCCAAGCGAGAAAATATCAACCAAAGAGCATCTGCGATATCTGTAGTAGATATGCTCTTAAGAGGAATAGCCTTTGGCCAACGTGTGCACATATCGACACATGTAAGGATAAACTGATGTCCTCTGGCCGACTTGACCTTAAAAGGGCCAATAATATCTATGGCCATTTTCTGAAACGGCCGAATAGGAATGTCAGCAGCCTGGATAGGCGCAGCATGTCGTGGTCCTCTAGATTTGACCTCCTGACATACCTTGCATGATCGGCAGTAAATACGAATGTCCTTATTGACAAAAGGCCAAAAGAAAGCCGCAAGGACTCTCGACTTCGTACGGGCAAAACCCATATGTCCAGCACATTGCGAGTCATGAGCATGTTGCAATATTTGGACTCTCATGCTCTTGGGAACAAGAATTTGCGAATGTGCCGACGTAGCCGAATCTTGTACCATACGTACAAGTACGCCGTTTCTCATTGCAATCCAAGATTTTCTATTTGTATCCTGATTCGGATCACCTTTCTTCGCAAGAACGAAGAATTTTTTAAAGAAGAATCTTCTTCTTGCAATTTTTATGAAAGAGTCACGAGTGATCACTAAGTGACTATCTTGGCTATCAACTTCATTATCACTATTCAGTGAAGTTTCGGGTGTTTGTAGAGCTTGTGCTCTTGTAACTACTGCATTTGTAGCTTGCATGTTATTATCTTCCCAAGCAGCAATCTGCTGTGGGGTACACTCCCTAACTCCGTGAATACGACCAATAATAAGGTCCGCAATAGGATTAGGTAAGAGACAAGCATGCACATCTCCAGTAAAGAAAGGAGTGGCAATGCGAATTACAGCAGTAGGATATTTTTCTAGAGTGCCGCCAAATGTGACACATTTAATAACCCTTCCTGTAGCACAAGATGGATCTACAAGCGATTGTCTAACACCCATAGTGGTGCATCCGGAATCGAAAAGTAGTGAGACCGGAGTATCATTAACAAGACCCTTATGTAGAATTAAAGAACCCCTCCCGTCATGCGCAACAGCAGCAGGAAGAGCGGGAAGTGGGTGACCACAACTCAAAGTAGTTATGGTACCCGGTTCGAATAAAGTACTGCATTGGGGACATTTGTTTGCTCTCTCAAAGTCAAAAGCAGAACTAGTGACAGCGTCAAAGTTTTTACTATCAACAACATGATTACAGGCTGCCTCAGTTTCCTGTTGTACAGCATTAGCCTGCTGATATCTCTTTTTTTTGTGTTGAGATCTACCCCGACTATTATTACCTCTGAAGTTATCAGAGTTATTATTATCTCTGCAGTTATTATTGTCTCTATTGTAATTGTTATACTGGTTCGAATTCCAGTTTCCACGATTACTATCATGTTCACATTGATGCGAACATCTATTTGTTTGGTTCTGAGGTCTTCGGCAGGAATAACCTCTATTACCATATCCTCTTTTGAAATGCTTATAATTATTAGGGTGATAGTAACGAGTACTATCAGGTTGTCTCCAATTCTTCGAAGAAGAATCACCATGAAATTGATTTCCATGATTTTGACAGAAATTACCGCTACTCTTTCTATCAAAATTTTGTTGGGATCTACGAGCAAAGTTTTGACCATACGGAGCTGCCGAAGCAACTGGTAAACCTTCTTTCACCTTAGAGTTACCCATGGTTATGTGTGGGTGCGCAGTTACGTATTGGCAACAGAAATCTTCCATTCTTTTATTGTTTTAGGTTTACGTTCATGAAGGAAAGCAAGGAAAGACTCATTGACAGACGACATGACTTTGTCTCTAAGTATTAAGTCCATAAGTCCTTCATAAGTTTTTTCCGTCTTAGATAGTTCAACCCATCGTGAGAAAGTAATGCGTATTCTTGCAATAAACTCGGAGAATTCAACTCCATGTTCAGGTAACATGTTTTTAAATTGTAGACGATAGCCGTCTTCGTTAAGCTGATATTTCTTTAACAAAGCGGCCCTGACAACCTCATAATTGTTCTTGTCAGGTTCATCCACCATATTTAATATACTTAGAGCTTTACCTGTCAGTATCCCTGATAACTGATAAACATATTTTGCTTTGTCTATGTTATGAGCTGTACATGCTTGTTCAAATCTGTCCAGATAGAACATTATGTCATCGCTGGAAGGACTAAATGTTGGTAACTTAATCTTAAAAGTATCATTATTAGCCTTACCAGAAGATGAACCCTTGTTTGAATCATTACCATTACTCATGCTTGTCAATTTCAATTTTTCCAACTCTAAAGCTAAGACCTTTTCTTCATGTTCCATTTTTGCTTTCTCTTTCCTCTCATCAGACTCTCTCTGTAATCTTCTTTCCTCAGCCTGAGCCTCTTTTTGAAGTCTTTCATTTTCAGCTTCTTTTTTAAGTCTTTTATTTTCAGCCTCTTTTTCAAGTCTTTTATTCTCAGCCTCTTTTTCAAGTCTTTTATTCTCAGCCTCTTTTTGAAGTCTTTTAGCTTCTAGCTGTAGCTGGAGTTTTCTCTCCTCAGCTTCTGATTCCCTTTTTTGTTTTTCCATTTCCATTTGGAATCTTTTTTCATCCACCTGCATCTGCAGTTTCTTTTGTTCAGCTTCCATTGCTTTATCATATCGAGCAGTTGCAAATTCTTCTAACTTATCACCAGTCTTCCCAAGCAATTTACCCTGCTCAATAAAGTGCTCAAATGTAGACATGTTGTCTAACATATGAGTCCAAAACCTGAAATAATTAACTAATTTATTTCAAACCTAAGTGTAACAAGTCTTAATTAAGCACTTGTATATTCACATCACCTTATATTATCCCAGTCTCTGTGGGAAACAAGTCTCCAATCAAAGAACTTGTATATGAAATATCAGCACTCAATTCTTGATCATAAGTGCACTTCTCATTCAATAGTGCACGACACTATTCATCATTCATTTATCATCAGTATAGTAGTAACAGTGCATTAGCATAGCCCATTAACTAATTACTATAACTGTAAACAATGACTATGTAAACACATGCAGAATGTAAACATTGAAAATGTAAACAATACAAACAATGTAAACAATAACAATGTAAACAATAACAAAGATCAGCAACAATACAAAAACTTTCGCAGAAATCAACTAAAAATAAAGCAGAAATTAATGAAATATCACAAAAAATGTGACGATATCTGCGATAGAATTAAACAAAATACATGACACCACAGTGTATAAACAAAAATGTTGTATGAAACTAAATTATAGACAAGAGTAGGCTAACAAACACAAACAAATCAAAACAAAACTAAAGAATGCGAAATAATAACGAAAACAATATTAAAACATGTCATCACAGCTAACATAAATAGCAACAGAAGTCGCTTAGCAAATTCCAGTATTGGAAATTTGCAAACCTTACAGAAAACGCTCACAATAGACGACCTCTATGACGTGGCATAATCTAACGGAGACACCACCCAACCGAGAACCCGCTGAAATATAAACATATAAATATACAAATAACATATAAACATAAAACATATAGAATGAGATGATACACAGAAGACTCAGCAGAAGTATAAGGGCACAGTTTACATACAAACAGGCCACTTAACTTATAGGCTTCCAATCGTAGAACAGCAGAAAAAACGGATGTCAATCAACGTCCTAAAGAGCGAAGCTCCAACGATGATGGCACATCTGAACTGCTTCCACTGCTAACACGATGGTACAAGAGCTTCTGACATACTGTGTGTTGAGTTGTTTCGGCACTTGACCTTCTAATCCAAAAGTAAGTTGATGGAAATCGGTACTTGGCCTTCTTCAGAAAACAACCCGTTTCAACCGGCACTTGACCTTCTCAAAAAACGACAGCACTGGAACCTTGACAGCAGCAACTTGCTTGACTTGCGTAAAAGATAACAGCAGTCCGAGTTATCCGGCAACATGTAACAACGCCGGGTACTGTCAAATTCTTGTTTCCGTCAAAAAATTGAAATTTGACTTTTACCGGGCAACGCCGAGTACTTTGAAAATTTTGAAGATGTTGACTGTATTGAAGAATGTTAATTTCTTGAAGGATGCTGATGAATTCTTGTTGACAATGAAGTGGGTAAGGGACCCCGTGTTTGCTGGTACCAGAATCAAACCAGCTTATGGCCACCAAATGATGCGTGATGCCATATGATGATGGATGGCATCCGCATGTCTGGTTTTGTGTAGTGTGTAGATGTGTTCAGTCAAAACAATGTTCATGCAACAATAACAGGGCAATCCACATAGGACGTCAGTAAACTCACGACGTATAAAGTCAATGAGTCTTGAAACAGCCGTTGACGTTTTTCTTCATTATTTATTGTGGACGCCACAGTGACAAAATGGTTACGCAAATGTGTAGGCACATCAAACAGTCATTATCACAGCAACATTCAATACAGCAATAAACGGTAGACAGCATTACAATGATGAGTCAGATGCATGTTATATTTCATAGTGCTGTAAATGTAGTCAGGTGGAAAACTCCATCCTTTTCTATAACAGCCAGGAGATAACCAGATGTATGAGATCAGTTCACTCTCCTTAGTTTGACTTCAGCAAGACAGACACGTCTGCCGAAGTATAAATAATGTCCTCAAAAATATCCTCTAGATAATAAAGGTTTTCCAAACCTAGTTCATTTAACAGAGTAGCAAGTAATGGTCCTTGGTACCTGTATCAACCGATGCAGTACAATGCAGCGACATGTGAGCTAGGAAAACATCTCGTGACGACGACTTTCGCAGACAGGCTATGAATCGAAATCGCTCACGACCCAAAATCAATAGAGTTAATGAAAGAGTCAATTTACCTTGCTTTCATGAAATACACAGAAATATCACGCCTCCCGACAGGTGGGAAACACTAGAGGTATTATCTCGAATAAACGAAATATCCATTAAGAGGACTACACATCCCTGACAGAACAAAAATAGCGGAGATCCCCTCTTCAACGAGGCATCTCTTTCGCCATTCCAAATCGCTCACTCCCACTAGTGGTGGGCGGAAACCGATCGACAAAGAAGCAAGACAAGTCATGCGCAGTCCAGCGCAAAACGACCACAGCTCAAACTTAACTGCATTCGATACCAACGCGAGAAGACAAATGCTTACCGAGAAAAGTGACTATAAATTCCAAGCAGTTGTTGCCCTTGCGTTATAAAACAGATATTGAAATAAAACGATGTTGCGAGAATTTATCACGCAACAGTCAGCCTATATTCTCCCTCAATGTTGTTATGAATCTAATCAGAAAGATCCAATCATTTCAAATAGGTCGGGTGTGGCACTTTCAAAATATTTCCTACATGGAAAAATTTTGCAAAAGGTCACGTCTCCCATATATGGTAATATGATGTCTTGCATACACTCTCACCTACACATTTGTAGACTCATGTTGTCTAAAATGTAATAAATCCATGATTAATGTTAACCAAGTGACCGGAAGCGATTATATCACACTTGTCTGCCCACAGGTGTCACACAGACATTAATCTCGTTATCTGTCGTATGAGTGCACAAACTCCGTGTCTTATCAGTGAGTTAAGCCGATAGCGCTGGCCGATGTAAGTGTTAATCTGCCGCGTCTGTAACCACAAATCTGGGTAGTGTCAAGCAAATGCGATGTATCATATCAGCCGCTCCTTGCAAATGTGATATTTATCACCTACAGGGTTATTTGATAAAATCAAATATCTGCTACTTAGCAGAAAAATAAAGAAGAAAGAAAGAAAGAAACGAACGCAAAGTGCGATAATTGACAGCACCAAATAAAAATCAGCACCACAAATGTACCGATACTTCCGGAGAGAACCAAAGATCTATATAGGTCTTCCATTTCGTCACAAAATGAAGCGTGAAGCTACCACAGCAGCTGGCCCACTTGCATGAAGCCAGCACCAGAGTATTCTAGTCTCTTGCAGCGGTGGTTTCTCTAGAATTTTGTATGCCATGACAAGGTTGCCAGCACGGAGGACAACCTTTTATTAGCAGGAGACCTACTTTTTCTCTGTCTCCTCAGAGACCCCCGGGAACTGCACAAGGCAACCAAATGAGCCAATGCATTATGTTCCTTTGTGACGATATTTGTGGTTGTCCTTTTACATTTTTTTTCTCTCCTACAATATCCATTTATTTCTTCATTTTCGCACATGATTTCGTGCCATTGACACTCCCCAAATTACCATACCTTTTCGCACACTGCAATAGTGTTATTTCGCGGGTAATTGACTATCTTGCGGATTAATTGTAATCGCTTAAGTGGTCAAGCTACTTGAAGGCAGGCGGTAAACGTGAAAGTAATGGTTGACTTTGACGTAACTCATTTCCGACCCAGACAGAGTAGGCGGGTGATCACTTGTGTTTTGCGGTTGGTCACTGCGCCTCCCGACACCTAGGCGGGAAGGGACAAAGGAAGCCATATTGTCTGTCTGAGGGAGCCGGCTGTGGTCCGCGTACGTCAGGGATTATCTGTCTGTCGGAAGATTTGAGTACGCGTGATAATCACTTTACAATTTTGTCCAGACATTATCGGCGTCTTTATTACCAATAAAATATGTCTGAAGAGACATTATGAGCAAGGTAATCATTAGAAATGCCCAATGGGCTGATCACCCGTTGGCTTGTCACACCGATTACGGAAACAACGGCAGATGGATCTATTTGTTGTTGCCCTAAAAACGCCGCTAGGCGTGATGGGAAACTACAACAGAGAAAATCAATCTGCTGTTGCCCTTAAGACGCCACAAGGCATGATGGCCTTTGACTGCTTGGTCGGTCTTTGGCTAAGGACGGAAGAAGAAGAAGAAGAATCATTAGAAATGAGATCACAGATGTGTTGACAAGTCTGTGTAATAGTAACGGAAATAATCATGTCATATTTGAAATATAGGTCATGGGTTTAAATTCTAACGTGATAATTTTAAACACGCGGGGAAGAATTAAAATTAACACCCCGACCCCTTAGTTCTAAGAGCAGCATTGGCTCAATCGAGAGCAGGAAAATAAAAACAGTTCTGATTGGCAAGTTTGTCGGAAACCACTTCTGGAAGCTGGGAAGAAGAAATGAGAATATAGCCTAGCAAATTCGGAGACTAAAACAGACTGCGTTACAACGTCAAAAGAGCAACTCCAGGAGCCAGAGAAGAAACGGACAGAATTCAAAATTAAATAGGACAGGACCGAAGTATTTGGGCATCTTTGAAGCTTAAAAGAAAACATGCATTTTTAAATACAACGACTTTATAACTAGGAATCAAAGCACCCGTCACAAGAGGGATTCTAAATTTACTTCAGACCAAGTGTGACAGCATACAAAGGGACAGCCTATGGAAAATACTGAGGGCTTATGGAATTCCTAGCTGCATTGTTTCCATTATAAAAAGTTTCTATTCTAACTTTACATGCAGTAAACCTAACTTTCGAGGTGAAGACAGGAGTACGACAGGGATGTCCCTTATCACCAACTTTAGTTCTGACAGTTAAAGACTGCCCGACAACAGAGGGCAGTTCAAGAGGAATTAGATGGACAACATTTTCTACACTGGAAGACCTGGAATATGCAGCTGACATTGCACTATTCGCACATGCACATCAACACATTCAAGAAAAAACCGATAGACTGAATAGGTATAGCCAGCAGGTTGGTCTGAACGTCAATCTGAAGAAGACAGAGGTCATAACACGCAATGTGGGCAATCCTGAGCCAATAACAATAAGGAACCAGAACCAGAAGCTAGAACAGACAGGAACATTTACATACTTAGGATGCATAGTAACACCAGACGGCGGAACAAGCAGGGACATCAACAACAGAATGATTAAAGCGAGAACAGCCTTTGCATGTCTCAACAACATCTGGAAGTCTTCCAAGTATAGCACAAACACCAAAATAAGATTATATGAGAGCTGTTTACTTTATGTGCTTCTCTATGGTGCGGAATGCTGAAAAGTAACCGAGAAGTAAATGTCGAAACTGTCCTCTTTCCACACAATGTGCCTAAGGAAAATTCACCGAATCTTTTGGCCAAATACCGTCACCAACCAAGAACTACTTATTCGGAGTAACCAAGAGGACATGCACAACATCATTGCTGGCAGACGCTGGAGTTGGGTTGGCCTTGTCCTCAGAAGGGGCCATGATGCCACTACAAGAACAGCTATGCTTTGGAATCCCGAAGGAAAGCGAAAGAGAGGCCGACCAAAAAACAACTCGGCGGAGAACCGTGGAGACTGAGATGCAAAGAATGAACCAGAGTTGGGGGCACTGTACGAAGGATGGCCGCCGACCAAACAAAGTGGAAGCAATTTGTTGCTACCCTACAATACGTCCCCAGGCATGATGGCCACTGACTGCTTTGACTGTCTGCGGCTAATGATCAAAGAAGAAAAAGTGTTCGAAACATCTAATATAAGTTCCTGTGCCCATTCATCTGTGCCAGAAGATTGTAGATCCCAAGTTGGAGTGAGTTGTACATATTTTTTACAATGTGAATTTGACATGTATTTCCTGCTAAGTGGTTATACAAGTCGTATAAGTATTGAGTTTCCCGACACATACTTATGTGTCCTATTTTTCCTATTCTACCATCCCATCTTTCTCAGAACTTTATCCTCGATGAGAATTAATATTAATCCCTTTGAGCGGAAAAATATTCATTAAATTTAGGTTGAATAGATTTAAATTCACCTTTACATTGGTTGAAAAGGTTGAAAACTGTCATTACTCTTAGAGGAATATGTTTACATTTACATCTACACTGGTTGAAAATATTAAAAATATAATAAGTATGAACATCTTTTCTTTCATCATTCAATTCCTGCTCCATATGGAACTTGGGACTACCTCTGCTTTTAGTTCTCTATAAGAAACTCGCATAAAATGTCAATATATACATATTATTTCACGTGTTAATAATGCAAAACATAGATTTATATACAACTTACCCCAAATTGATTTTGAGATCACAGACAGACTGCTAGCTCACAGAAATAGCTAAGGCAACTTGCTGAAGATGCCTCTTACACGTGTTCTAGGGTTGTTACTTTATAATAAGCTCCCACTTTGACTCCATGTTTCAGATTTTTCAGATTCCGGTTTTTCTTGCTAATAATATTAGAGTTTTCCTGGGCTTTTAAATCCTCAAGAGGCTCCAACAAGTCCGGTCCGATAAATGATTTCTGATTTTATTCTTAACTCTGGCAGGTCTGGTTGTCTCTTGACGAGTTAATTTCATAGTGTTTTCAACCGACTAAAGTGTCAGGTTATATTGCCCCTTTCGTTCCTGGCACGTGTTGTTTACAGTTAGACCCGGCCCCAATCAGAAATGTGGTTATTCCTACATCTCGATTGCCGGCCAATAGTTACAACATGCGTGGTTTGATGGCGTCTATTCAAAACATTTCCTGAAATAAAAATTCTGCACGTTATTTAACAGGTCAGTTCTCCCAAATATCGGCGTGAAACCTCCGAATATTCTCGTCAGTGATTACAAATAACTTCTTACTGTTATCTCAAGTAATATCTTCGTAATACTTCTATCCGTGTGCATGTCTGTAATATGTCCGCAGACGGGTAATTTATCTCCCCGTCCTTGTGCAAACACCGACCCTCGTGTAACCATCTGGGCTGTGACTTTTCACGACAGTAATTAGGGAATCCCAATCGCCATATCAGCGCTAAATAAACTGGCTGGGCGTACGTCGTGCTAATCCGGCGCGGCCAAGGTTTGGTACACGAGAATTTTACCAACATGACTGTCGGTCAATATTGCATCACCTGTCTACTCTCTCAGCAGGGATGGTCAGGTAAACAGACAAGACGAATTATTACTGAAAGGAATGTAAGGTGATTAGAAAATAGCTAATATCTGCTTGATAGCAGAGAAAGAAGTGTGCCGACCACTGAAATTGCACGTATTCAGTACTCACAACAAATATAACTGACTAGAGATCGACCCAATAATTCCGTCACAACCACTAGTTTGTAATTCAAAAATTGAGATTTGACACTAACCACCTACATTGGACGAGTTGTGTAGAGAAGTGCCCTCATCACAAAATACTTGACGAAACACCTGCAGCATTACTCAGTCATTTGAAGAGCTAAGTGCTTATTAAAAGGCGAACGCAGTGAACTTTTATAATTCCCCTAACAAGTCTCGGTACCAGATCCCAGAAATCAGATATGCTGACGACACAGTCCTCCTATCGACCAACCCAGAAGGACTTGAACAATTAATTCTGTCCACCAAAAAAACACAGCGAGGCCCAGAATCTATACCTAAACACCAAGATGACCAAAGTATTGACAACAGACAAAGTAAAGACCAAACCAGAAATTGAAATTGACAACGAAGAACTGGAAAGTGTTAATGAATTCGAATACTTGGGATCAATCATCAACAGCTCTGGTGACTGTGCAGTAGAAATTAAAAGAAGACTTGCAATTGCTTCACATAAACTAATACAGATGAAAAACCTATGGCAAGGCACAAGCAAAGAAACAAAGTTACAACTGATCAGAGCATGTATATTCCCAGTAGCAACATACGGCTGCGAGACTTGGACACTCAATAAAACAGTTGCAAAAAAGATTACATCATTCGAAATGAAATGCTACAGAAGGATGTTGAGAATACCCTGGACAGAAAAAAGACCAACAGAGAAGTACTGCACTCACTAAACGTACAGGAACATTGGCTCCTAAATACCATCGCAATAAGGAAGCTGAAATTTTTCGGTCATATAAAAAGACATAATAGTCTGGAAAGAACAGTGATGGAAGGCATGGTCCCTGGAAAAGGGGGAAGGGGTCGACCTAGACGACGGTGGACCCAGGACATCACAGAGAGTCTGAACTTGTCTTTGGCTAATGCGGGTCGACTTGCCCAGAATCGTGATGCGTTCAGAGCAGCTGTAATGGAGACAACGTCCTGGAAAGAATACGTCACATGATGATCAAGTCTCTATGAAGAAAATTTTTTTATCTAAATTTTACCCATCATTCATATTTGTTTTAAACTATTAAAGAATAATTGATTTTTAAATTTGTTACGAGTTATTTTACAAATTCATAGTTGATTCAATTATTATAGTAATGAGAGCGTACGTATATGTCAGACTCTTTAATATATATTTACATCTATAGAGCCAATAAATAATAATAAGGAATTTCGCTGAATTAACTTAGCTGGGGGCTTGAACGAGCTAATTATTGCATAACCCATCTTCACGAAGTGCGGCGATCAGATTCTAAAGTTAACATTGCTCCGCCTCATGCAGCATTGTTCTTAACATCTGAAATATCTTGTGAAAATTCCATTGAGGTAGTGTCGCAAAATTGGTTTCAATACATTGCAAACGCGGCTTCGCACAGTTTTACAGACCATTCACCTCTCGCTTATCACGGGGCCGGCCGCTTACAAAATGGCGGTGTATCGACAAATTGTCGATGAGACATCGGCAATCGGCAAGGAGAAAAAGGAGCATAATGGAATTATTGTGAAAAGGATTTCACCTTTTATTCCAGGAGAGGATTGTGTATAACTGTATATAAGGAAAAACAGTAGGAAGTTATCATTTACGGAGATCAATGCGTATTACGGCTGTCTACAGTTAAGCTAAAAGCCTGTAAATCCACATCTGTTCTAAATATCAAAATTACCAAGTAACAGTTGGTGAAATTACTTGGATAAGACGATAGAGATATATCGGCTGTACAAAACAAGATAGGATGGAACAGTATGGATAATATATAAGCCGAGGATGAGAAAGGGAAAGTTTCAGGCAACGCACAGATTCTGTGAAATCGCTGCTTCAGGAAGAAATTTCAGATCGAGTTTTAGGCTGTGACGTCATTGCCCCTCGACCGTCCGCCAGATCCTTATAAATAGCGGAGCGTTAAAATGAAAGGACACTGAAAGCCTGTTCGAGACAGACTGGAGGCAGAGCTCGCCACTACACATGTATCATCTGAATTGTGAGCGGATCGCCAGAAATTTTCAGTCCAGTGTCTGGAGTCTGAGGATAAGCGAAATTATGATAACTATCATGTATAATATTTTTTTTAATGCAGGTTCGTATAGACTTCACAAAATATGCACGTAGAATAATTATCGGTATAAATGTATTGCTAATTTTAATATGATATAAACATGTGCTATGTGGATGATTGTTGCTTGTACAAAAACGAATCACAACTAGTCCCACAGCCAAATGAAGATAACTATCATATTAATTGCTTTATCGCTTACGAAGATAAAGGCAGTCCCATGGCAGAGATTGTCATAGGCAAATGAAGTGTTAGAAGCTTCATCATGGAAGATACCGCTTTTACGAGGTTAGGTGACCAGTCCCCTTCCTCGCTGCCTTTTCCTTCCCTAGTTCGGGAGCACAACTGAGTGCCCATTTAAACCTGGTAAACTGGAGTGTTCCACAGCCAGGTTTAAGTTCCAAAACCATGTAGTTGTGCTACAGAAAAAGCAACCTGATCGCTTGGTCAGTCGGTCACTCACTTTAGCTAATAGTGTATTAAGTTTGTGTAGATGCTAAGAATGGCATCAGTATTTAAATTTGTACCTGATGTGGGTTGGAAAGATCAAGCTATAAAAAATTAAAGGATGTACAGGAGAGGAACAAGCCAGATGATGGTTATTACTAATAATGTAAATACTAATCCTGTATCATTGAAATGATGTTACTTACTATGACGGTATAATTTTGACATCTGATGACTGACTAGTCTGACATATGTACTAGTCAGTTACAATTAATTGAAATGTTAATACTTCTGTATCACTGAAATGATGTCCTTACTTACTATGATTGTATAACTGTGACATCTGATGACTGACTGGTCTGACATCTGTGCTAGTCAGTTACAAGTCTAGCCAGATACTAGCCAAGGCTGATATGATGTTTCAGGTTCCATGAAATAACTCACACCAGACTGTCAAGTGTCAGAAGCTTGTGTTTTTCATCAGAGGCAATCCCACAAAAGTGCAGGACCCCAACGAGTGAACCACAGCTGGTCATTGATATTCCTATAGCTGGGTCTACCAAGTCTGATATCTACAAAGGAAAGTTCAGTGTCAGCATTGTCAAGTTGAAAAGATAAGTGTCATTTAAGACACTGACACCCATATATGAACCAACCGCCAATAGTTGAAAACAGTATTCAAACCATTAAAGCACTCAGTCAAATGATGACAGTAATGTGTAAAGTCAGAGGACTAAAAGAACAGTGATACAGTAAAAGTGATTCCAGTTTTCATTAACTTTATTGTTCAAGATCCTGAAGTCTAAAAAGACAAGACTACTTATTAACATTGCTGAGTGACGGTTTCTAGTAAATACATTTTCTACAAGGACAGACAATCCTATCAAAACATTAGTTTAGAAATAATAATAATTGTGTGAATATTTTTTATATATTTTAATGCTCATTTCCAAATAGCAGAAATAGAAGATCAGTGTAATTATTAAAAGTTTTAAATTGCACCTGAGGACTTATTCACTTTTTACCCTGGTGTTTAAAGTGAATGTTCATTTTATTTATCCCCTAGACATTAAGTAATCATAAGATAGTCACAGGGAGGAGACACCTTAAATCCTGGTACTACTTCTTACCAAATGGGCCAGGATTTTCACAGTCTGACTATTTCTGTGATATCCATAAACCAATGCTTATTTCTAAGACTGGGGTATTACTTGTAAGACAAGAACTCTTTACTGGCACCTGGATATCCATCTGCCAACCCTATTCTTACATAAATATATAATTTTAAATAACCTCCCGCTACAGTGGGGGCTCGTCCGGGATATCTTTGATATTCCAGAGCCAACTTTCTATTTCTGCTGTGTAGAAAAATTTTTTTTGTAACATTTTTTGGAAAAATTTTTTTTGGAGGAGTACCATTGAGTACAGATAAAGAAAGCTGTTTCATATATGGTGAAGTCAGTTTAATTACTTTAATTTTAATTAAGTTAATTATATTGTAGTAATTTAGTTTGAGTAAGACAGCTTACCCTACTAGACTACAGATACATCATGGCTGACTTGGTCAAGTTTAGGTCTGCCACATTGCATGTGGGAAAAGAGCTTGGCATGAGTGGTGATGCTTTGGTCCAGTATGTCACGACGGAATGTGAAAAGTATATGGACAGAGAAGAAAAGAGATTGGAAGCAGGAAGAGCCCAGAAATTTGAAGCAGAAAGAGAAGCCAAGAAATTGGAAGCAGAGAGAGAAGCCCAGAAATTTGAAGCAGAAAGAGAAGCCAAGAAATTAGAGACTGAGAGAGAAGAAAGGAGGTTACAAGCAGAGGCTGAGAGAGAAGAAAGGAGGTTACAAGCAGAGAGAGACCATGAGCTGAAAATGAGACAGATTGAACTTGAACTTCAGGCTGGGACTAGCATCCATGGTAATAGCTCACCTCATTCTGAGAATAGCTCGCTTCAGAACATGGCAAATGGAGCCATGAATTTCCACCTAGATCCATTTATTGAAAAGGAGGACGCAATTGAGTCGTACCTGGATAGGTATGAAAGGCTAGCCTCTACATATGGACTGGAAAAGGAAAAATTGAGTTTAAAGTTATCTCTGGGATTGAGAGGTATTGCTGTCGTGGTTGAGTAAGAGTGTAGAGTATTTGTCGAGTTGGACAACTGTAGTGAAATCGACGAGGGATAGTGGACTGACAGAGTTATAGATTACACTTTAGATAAGGTGTAAATAGGAGATGGACTTGAGACAACCTGCAAGAAGATTTATTCAAATGATCTTTCTCTCCAGGCCTCAACTCACTTTTACTGTCTAAGCATCTCCGGCTCTCACTCTTTTCTCTTATCATACATAGAGATTCTAGTAAAGAGCTAGAAATACAAATATGGATGGAAAGGTCGTGAACAGCGTATTAATAAAGGTGTAAACTTTATTAAAGAAGGAAAAGCATGGAATTAATGCATATCATCACAACATAAAATTACATCAATAATCATCAATAACCCAAAATATGCAAAATACACCAACAACCACACACACAGATCACCATTTATGAAACCTGTAGAACACAGAGAGATGAAATAACTGAGTGTCAGCCCGTCCGTTTTCGGGACCATATGAAATAGCTCCAGTAAGTGGTTTTTTCGTATATATCCTCCATCGGTGATGGAATTAACCTGAATAAAATCACTGTATAGGCGCTATCGTTGGTGAATCCTCCCTACTGGCGCGAGGTGGGCTGGAAGACTCTATTTACCTTTTCCTGCAGACCAACTGAATGAACTTAGCGACAGCCTGTCCGCTTTCGGGGACCAAGGGAAAAGCTCCAGTAAGTGGTTTTTTCGTATATATCCTCCATCGGTGATGGAATTAACCTGAATAAAATCACTGTATAGGCGCTATCGTTGGTGACTCCCCCTACTGGCGCGAGTGGGGCTGGAACTCTGTCCATAGATGGCTGCTCATACGTGCGAGGTTTTAAGTATCCAGAAAATACACCAGAAGAAGTCACTTGAGGACAAAGAGTCCCAGGCGCGCTTATCCGGCGCTAGGCTCTTGCGTGCTGGGTAGTAAATCCGGTTTAAACTGGTTTGGCTGTGGTTTGCTGAGTGCCCCGTTTAGGCACAAAAAAGGCGGGTGATATGGAATTCTGCTATAGGCATGCTGGGCGGTTTTGATATTCTGGAAGCCGCGATGCTCTGGCTGGTAATCCAATAGGCGAGTAGAGAACTACTACTGCATTTGGCGATTCCAGATTTTGCGTTGGCTCCGTTGCACTGCGTGAGCTTAACTTGGCGTTGACAAAAAAGGTTTTGATTCAGGAACGGGGTTGACGATTCGTTGCTAGATGTATACAGAAACCCTCTAGATCGAAGAGTATATGACTTTCTTCGCCTGACTGAAGTCTGCTCTAGCGATTCGGTCTTCCTGAAACCCGAAAAATGACTAGAACATAGGCAAACACATTCTAGTACTGTGTTAAAGTTTGCCTTATCTCATGATGGTCATCTACGGGCCAGGAAAATTTACGAATGTCTTTGTCTATTAAAACCAGTCTACTCTTATAGATCACAAGGGACGCTCCCCCGAACACCTGGCGTGCGTATTTCTACAGAAGTTCGGCGAAAGACGTAATCTAGAGTAAGACAAAAGAAATCGTGCGAAAGTTCCCCAGGTAGAGAAATGCATAACATTATGCTCTATCTTGTCTAAGGGGCGAAAACCCAAAGACTGACCGCGGGTTGTTATCTTCCCCTGAAACAGATCACACTCGTTACCCAGGCCTCAAAGGGTACCAGCCGCTCGTCATCAAACGTTTTAAAGCGACCAGAGAAATTCCCCTGTTGGGACCACAGAGGGTACCCGCCGCTAACGAACCGTTTCTTTCACAGAAACCGTCTTTGGCTCGTTCTAACACTTAAAGCGGACCCGAGAAATGTTTCTCTGGTCGAACAGGTGCGTTTAGATAACATTACGTCTAGCGTTAGCTGACCGCAGCTGGCCAGCGTAAACAACCTCGGGTGGGGTTTGAGAGGGTGAGAAAGTTTGGCCACAAAGGTAGAAAAGGAAAGAAACGAAAATACAAAATGTCTCTCAGGAAAATTATGAAATACTAAAGCAAGCCTTACTTATTCGTTATGAAAAGAACTCAGAGGCATATAGGAAGAAATTTAGAACTTCTAAACCTCAGCCTGGAGAAACATATAACCAGTTCTCAGCTAGACTAGAAGTTATTTGTTGAAATGGAATAGTTTAGGTAAGTATCAGAAAACCTATGAGGATCTGAAAGAAATGGTTATGTTAGAGCAAGTTAAAGATTCCATGCCTCAAGAAATGAGGAAATTCCTTATGGAACAAGGAGCAGAGAGGCTGGAAGACATTTTGAAATGTGCAGAGAGATACCAAGCAGCTCAAGCTGAACTGGTAGGAACTAAAAGAAGGCAAGAAGAAGGATATAAGCCACCACAACATAATACCAAGTTTGACCAAAAGGACCAACCGTACAGAAATAAGCCAAGATTTAATAATAAGGACAAGAGCCCTCAGACTCAGAAAAAGAAACCCTACAAACAGTGAGATACGTGGTGCAAAATTTGTAAGATGAGCAACCACAACACTGATGAATTGTGGGAGGAAAAAACCCCTTCATCATGCTGCATGTCTACAGGTGATGACTTCTGATAGAAAGGAACTGACTGTGAGTCAGAATAGCCTCCATCACCCACCTACACAGGAGATAGTGACTGTGAATGGCAAACAAGTCACAGGAATGTATGACACAGGTTTGTCCTATGACGCAGTCGTGTGTGCATCTCTATTTCGCCCTGAAGAAATCACCACAGAAACAGTAGATATTCAAGGGCCACTAAAAGGAGCATTACCCCTCACTTTACCCATAGCAAAGATTCATGTCAGTTGTCGCTATGTGGAAGGGGAGATAAATACAGCTGTGATAGATGATCCCTTTTACCCCCTGATGTTGGGGCGTAGATATGTTTTCTTGGAAAACCCTGTAAAACCTATGGTTATGGCAGGAATCCAGACCAGGTCTGACTCCAGGAACATAGAGAGGGACAACAAATTAAAATTTCATTCGACTGAAATGAAACGGGCTCAAGAAGCAGACAGCACATTGAAGCCTTGTTTTGGAAAATTGTCAAAAACACATAACACTCCAAGGAAAGGACATTTCTATATGGAACATGGACTCCTGCATAGGAAAGCTGGCAGATGGACGAAAAGTCATGGTCAAATTGATGTGCCATCCACCTATAGAAATAAGGTTATGAGCTGGGGGCACATAACAACTTTGAGTGAACACCTGGGTAATGGTGCCACAAAACAAAGAGTAGCCACCCAGTACTACTGGCCGGGCATTACGGAAGACATTAATCGGTATGTAAATTCCTGTCCAGAGTGCACCCATGTAGATTCAGAAAGTCGACGGAAGAGTCTTCATCAAAAGTCAACAAGAAAATCAGCAATCATGGGTACTTCCAAGATTTGCACTGGAGGGGAAAGGAAACATACCACACAGGTTCAATTGCAGTCTGAACCCCATGCGCTGGAAAAAAAGGAACAAATCACATAGCGAAAATCAAACACCTACGGATTTGCGAGGGAAAACCGCAACCATCTATCAACGAAAAGAGGGCGGTAAACTTCAAGGGAAACCTACCGACCCCATTTCACCAGCGGTAAGGGCCTGGATGAAAAGCCGAACTGGAAAAAGAGAGATAGTAAGGGATGAATATATTCCTGGAAAAAAGAATGTGCGTGCTGATTTTCTCAGTCGCCATCCCACAGAGCTAGAGCAGGATAGAAGAAAGGAAAACTAACCTCGGAATGGTCGATTTGCAATTGTATTGTACCCAATGGTTAAGCTAGATATCATCCTACTTAAAATATGGGGGAGCAATGTCGCAAAATTGGTTTCAATACATTGCAAACGCGGCTTCGCATAGTTTTACAGACCATTCACCTCTCGCTTATCACGGGGCCGGCCGCTTACAAAATTGGCGGTGTATTGACAAACTGTCGATGAGACATCGGCAATCGGCAATGATATATAATAGCTAAACCGAATTCTTGTGAAAAGGATTTCACCTTTTATTCCAGGAGAGGATTGTATATAACTGTATATAAGGAAAAACAGTAGGAAGTTATCGTTTACGGAGATCAATGCGTATTACGGCTGTCTACAGTGTTAAGCTGAAATCCTGTAAACCCACATCTGTTCTAAATATCACAATTACTAAGTAACAGTTGATGAAATTACATGGATAGGACGATAGAGATATATCGGCTGTACAAAACAAGATAGTATGGAACAGTATGGATAATATATAAGCCGAGGATGAGAAAGGGAACGTCTCAGGCAACGCACAGATTCTGTGAAATCGCTGCTTTCGGAAGACATTTCAGATCGAGTTTTAGGCTGTGACGTCATTGCCCCTCGACCGTCCGCCAGATCCTTATAAACAAATCACAACTAGCCCCATCAGCCAAATGAAGATAAGTCTATCATATTCACTTTAGCTAATAGAAGTATTAAGCAGTTTGTAAGAGATTGCTAAGAAATGGCATCAGTTCATCATGGAAATTTGTACCTGAGGTAGGGTTCGCTGAAAGATCACTGAGCTATAAAAAATTAAAGGATGTACAGGAGAGGAACAAGCCAGATGATGGTTATTACTAATAATGTAAATACTAATCCTGTATCATTGAAATGATGTTACTTACTATGACGGTATAATTTTGACATCTGATGACTGACTAGTCTGACATATGTACTAGTCAGTTACAATTAATTGAAATGTTAATACATCTGTATCATTGAAATGATGTTACTTACTGTGACTGTATAACTTTGACATCTGATGACTGACTAGTCTGACATATGTGCTAGTCAGTTACAATTAATTGAAATGTTAATATTTCTGTATCACTGAAATGATGTCCTTACTTACTGTGATTGTATAACTGTGACATCTGATGACTGACTGGTCTGACATCTGTGCTAGTCAGTTACAAGTCTAGCCAGATACTAGCCAAGGCTGATATGATGTTTCAGGTTCCATGAAATAACTCACACCAGACTGTCAAGTGTCAGAAGCGTGTTTTGTTCATCAGAGGCAATCCCACAAAAGTGCAGGACCCCAACGAGTGAACCACAGCTGGTCATTGATATTCCTATATCTGGGTCTACCAAGTCTGATATCTACAAAGGAAAGTTCAGTGTCAGCATTGTCAAGTTGAAAAGTCATTTAAGACACTGACCACCCATATATGAACCAACAGCCAATAGTTGAAAACAGTATTCAAACCATTAAAGCACTCAGTCAAATGATGACAGTAATGTGTAAAGTCAGAGGACTAAAAGAACAGTGATACAATAAAAGTGATTCCAGTTTTCATTAACTTAATTGTTCAAGATCCTGAAGTCTAAAAAGACAAGACTACTTATTAACATTGCTGAGTGACGGTTTCTAGTAAATACATTTTCTACAAGGACAGACAATCCTATCAAAACATTAGTTTAGAAATAATAATAATTGTGTGAATATTTTTTATATATTTTAATGCTCATTTCCAAATAGCAGAAATAGAAGATCAGTGTAATTATTAAAAGTTTTAAATTGCACCTGAGGACTTATTCACTTTTTACCCTGGTGTTTTTAAAGTGAATGTTCATTTTATTTATCCCCTAGACATTAAGTAATCATAAGATAGTCACAGGGAGGAGACACCTTAAATCCTGGTACTACTTCTTACCAAATGGGCCAGGACTTTCACAGTCTGACTATTTCTATGATATCCATACACAAGTGCTTATTTCTAAGACTGGGGTATTACTTGTAAGACCAGAACTCTTTACTGGCACCTGGATATCCATCTGCCAACCCTATTCTTACATAAATATATAATTTTAAATAACCTCCCGCTACAGGTAGAAGCATCAGTATCCTTCTATCTACAACTCTGCCAAGAGTAATCTTGTGTGAAGGTAGACACCTTTGAAGACCCACATCAAATACCCCAAGTTTTGGCCACTGTTGGCCCACTACTGCTGTGCAAAGGGGAGGCAACCTGTGACATCATTTTAACATCAATGTGGTGTTTTACAAGGTACAGATATAAATAGAAAATAGGTCACTTCCAACTTTCTGCGTGGCTACTTCAGCTTGAAGTATGCCCCAGGTAAATTCCGACAATCATAGGTTATCCAAGGCTGCGTTCTGGCTCCAACCCTGGATCTTTTTTGCCTGACTCTTGAAACATGCATTCAGAGATGCAACAGAAGGAATATGCCTTCACACTAGGTCAAGTGGCCGACTGCTTAACATCGCAAGGCTGAAGGCAAAAACAAAAATCAAAAGGGTCACTATGAGAGACTTTTTATTCGCTGATGACGCTGCAGTCGTCACTCAAAGCCAACATGAGCTTCAGAGCTTGATGTATCGCTTAACCCAAGCATGCAAGTACTTTGGCCTCACAATAAGTCTAAAGAAAACAAATGTGAAGAGTCATTATGTGGATGTTGCACCAGTTATCAATATCGATAACTATGAATTGGCAGTGGTGCACCATTTCACATACCTGGGGTCTACCATCAACGACAAACTCTCACTGGACACAGAAATTGACAGCCGCACTGGTAAAGCTGCAGCTACCTTTGCCCGCCTCACAACGCGAGTTTGGGGAAACTCCACTCACAACGAAGACCAAAGCTGTGGTATATAACGCATGCGTCATCCGCACACTTCTATATGGCAGCGAGACATGGAAAACCTACGCTAAGCAATAAAGACGGCTCAACACCTTCCATCTACGGTGTCTACACCACATCCTCGGTATTTCATGGAAAGACAAAGTGACAAATGTCGAGGTGTTGTCAGGTGCTGGCCTTCAAAGCATGTATACATCGCTTAGACAGCCAAGACTACGCTGCTTTGGCCATGTCCGCCGCATGGAAGATGGTTGTGGTGGATTTTGATGTTAATTGGTAAAATGTGAATTTTATGCAGATGTGAGGTCAAGCTGTGAAGGCCCCTGAGTCTAATAGATAATAGGGTTTGTGTTTTCAGGGTACCTTTCTGCTACCACCCTACAACCTCAACCTGCGACGTATTTTATCCTAAGTATAATAATGGTGTATGTCTGTTATCTGGCTAGTGTCTAGGGTAATGTAAAATGTGCTGTAATAAAATGACAACAAATACCCCTAAGAACTCTATGAAAAGTAATTAACAACACCCAGAGTTAAGTTTTAAATGTGAAATCTTTTTTTACAATTCAAAGTATTTACATAAAATTGATTCAATTTATAACTGAGTACATTATTATTCACAAATTTAATTAAATATGTCACTTTGGAACAGTGTCAATTTACTCTTGCTCCTATGAATGGGTAATGATTGAACGAACGTCTGTCTTCATCATAATCTGAATGATCTAATACACATTTTGGAAATGAGAGTAGTTGAGTTTGATATATCAAGTGCCCGGAGAGATTTCTTAACTTAGTATTTTCTGGTATACAGGATGAATTATGTTCACATCACCATTATGAAATATTCTACTCTCTCTTTCCCTAACTAATAAACATTGTAAATCATATTCAGACTCAGCATGGTAACTAAACAATTAGCGTTCTTAATTGGTTTGTTACCCCATTCATGGTCAGATAAACTTCAAACTATAGTTTGACACTTTCCTTGACAAAGGAAACATTTTAAGTTAATAATATCAAGTCATGTACAATCACGGTGACTTGCTGAAGACGACGGCCAGTTGTTTTCCTGGTCTTATGTCATAATACTGTACAACAATTTCCCCATTAATATTTAATTTTACTTTCTCCCAAAGTGTCAGAAAGCCTGTCTGGCTTTTCTACAACATGATAATATATTTCCTAACAACTCTGTGAAACAACACAAAGTTTGATGTTGACTTCCCTCTAGATAAACTTCTACCCACATAATTTTCATACATATTCAATAATACATACATAATAATAATAATGATATAAATGTTTTCTTTTTTACCGCATCAGAGAAATATTAACACTAATTTGCGATAAATATGGTCAAATCCAGATCGCTTGCTGATGCAGATCAGCAAAACAAGATCGTATTAATATCTTGTCTTCACACAACTTTAGTGTAATACAAATTTTTTCAAGTGGCGACTACCACTACCTTCAAACTAGTTTTATTCCTCCGTTAGTATATTAGACTTCAGCCAATCAGAGACTGTTAGGCTTCTAGCGTCATTTTTTTTCAAAACTGAACTCAATTTTCAAATCTTAGACTACCCTACCCTTTCCCAATATCTGTCAAGCTGAGAAAGATGTAGTCTGTTAGTCCATCTGTTTTCTGTCAATATCTCCTTTATTTATTGAGTGGTTCAAATTCTGATAAATAATTATTGATCCCGTTGCTGTCTGTCACACAGTGCTTATATTTTTATACGTTTATTTATTATATTTACTATTATCGTTTTTCTTCTTCAATTCTTCAAATAACATATTTTCCTATCTACGGTAAGATACATTAACACTTTACTCTTCTGTTACCCAAATTATGTCATTGTATTCGTCACTGTCTTTTATTTTAGCATATAAGAAAATTATCTAAGTTTTTCTTCTATCTAACCTTCTATGCCCCGCTTGGGTGCCAATTTCAAATTATGTAAACAACAAAATCGAGACACTACCAACTATGCTCCTTTTCTCACCCTCTCGTACTATATTTTCAAAACATTTCCACATTAAATCGTATTTTTTTTTTTCCTTTAACTGTCGTTCTCATTCAGAACGAAACAGCGCTTTTGTAGTACGTCACACAATTCGACAACGCGTTGGCCGTATGTTACATTATTGTTACTTTTTAGCCCGAAATACACTGGTGTGTGTGTTTATATATTCTGGCGTGTCCAACAACGTGGATATAGGCATAGAACTGCGTGTAGAGCGAAGAGGGGTTTTGCAAGGCGGCTTTAATATTTGCGTTAATTCTTACTGCAGTTTCGTTCTACACTTCTGGAAAATGTCAGAATTGCTACTATTAGTGGCGTTAAAGTTAAAATCTTACGTTAATTCAGAACGGCAGTTTGGTGTCGCAGTTCTGGCACATGTTAATTGTAAGTCTCAAGGACGAAACTAGGAAAGCGTGTAAGATTTGACGGCGGGATCATTGTCTAAGCATTACTACTGTATAAAATTCAGCGCTCTACTGGCGTAGAAGACGACGATAGGCAAACACATGCGGGCGGGTTTATTTATTTTCATAGGAGTAAAATCTTACTGAATTTAGCGATTGTTTCACAGATTTCGCTACACACCTCCCTTCCTAAAACATGCATTCATTGCAGGTTATAATCTGTGAGACAACTTAGCGCAAATGAAATCCTATGTCCTAGGCGTTTTTCTGATCGTCATCATAAGGATGCCTACTCAAGAAGTCGGCTCCCACATTTTGCGAACCCGGTATGTATTCGATTGTAAATGAATAGGGTTGGATAAGTAATGACCACCTTAATAGACGAGCATTTTCATGCTTGGCCTCTGACAAGAACATGAGGGGCTGATGATCCGTTTGGACCACGAATGTTCTACCATAGAGATAGATCTAAAACTTTTTTATAGCCCAGATTAACGCTAGACATTCTTTTTCACTTGTTGAATAGTTTTGCTCCGCCTTATTCAACTTGCGGCTAGCATAAGCAACTGGGTTTAATTCCCCATCAAGTGAAGTGGACCTTTGTAATAATGTGACCCCTAATCCGACGTTGCTAGCATCCGTTCTCACCACAAATTCCTGACTCAAATCAGGCAATTTCAATATCGGCTTGCTGGTGAGTTTCTCTTTTAACTCTTGGTATGCCAATTTACACTGCGCTGACCAAATAATTTTATCAGGTTGACCCTTACGAGTTAAATCTGTCAGCGGAGCACATATAGAGTTAAAGTTCTTTATGTATTTCGGATAAAACCCACACAAAGGTACGAAAGATCTCACATCTTTTTTTGTTTGTGGCCTCGGTGCTCTTTGCAATTTCTCCAGGTTCTTGGGGTCAGGGGTCATGCTTCCCTGATATACTGTGTGTCCCAAGAATTCCAGCTTTTTACAACCCACACAACATTTGGTTGGTCTAGCAATCAAATTTGCTTCTCTGAGCCTATCGAATAGCATATTCAGAGAGTTAATGTGTTCTTCGAATGTTTCAGTAGCAATAAGAATGTCATCCATGAAATTCGTTATACATGGATTATTCAGTGGATCCAACAATTTTCGCATCATCCTGGAAAACACACTCGGGGCATTTTTCAACCCAAACGGCAACATGTTGAACTCATAATGGCCTTCCGAGGTGCTAAGGGCTAAATAAGGTCGAACCTCAGGCTTTACTGGAATTTGATCATAGCCTTTGCTAAGATCCACCTTAGAAAAATATTTTGCCTTGTTCAGCCTGGCAAACAGCTGATTTGTATCAGGTAATGGATCCACCTGACCTTCTGTGACAGCATTCAGTTTTCTGTAATCTATACACAGACGATGTTCTCCGGAGGTTTCCTCAGCAAAACCACACTAGAGCTATACGGAGATTCACTGTGAGAAATGATTCCATCCTTCAACAAATAATCGATCTCCTCTTTCAAAGCTTTTTCCTTAGCGAAAGGAATGGTATAGGCTCTCATACAGATGGGTGTTGGGTCTATTAGCTTCATATCATATTCTAACAGATTTGTGTGCCCCGGCTTATCCGTTAACACGTCTGTATGTTCAATCAGAACCTTTTGAACCTGCTCTCTCTGAGCTTTAGTCAGATGCTTACTGATTTTCACCTGTGCCTGTGTTTCACATGGTTTTAGTGGGTACTCGTGAGAGTCGAGAGGTTCACGTTTCATCCCCTATGCTATCGACAAGGTCATAAGATGTACCTAATCCTGGATTTCTCTGTCCAAGTACTTCTTTAAGAGGTTCACATGATAAATTTTCTCTTTCCCCTTTTTGTCGATTTTATAATTAGTTCTAGACACCTTCTCTAGAACTGTATATGGACCTTGCCATCCAATTTGCAACTTGTTACTGCTGCCGGGTAGTAGAAGAAGCACCTTCTCTCCCACAGCTAATTCTCTATCCTTCGCTTTCTTGTTAAAATAAGCAGCATGTTTTTTCCTGGCTTGTCTGAGATTATCATTAGCAAGTTTCCAGCCAGTTTTGAGACGAGTGGTCAGCTCGTTCACATACTGATACGATGAGGTAACAGTCTCTTCTGCCTTCTCATCTGTCCACGTCCTTAACAAGGCTTCCAATGGACCTTTTATTGGCCTCCCAAATAACAGGATTGCCGGTGCCATTCCGGTCGAATTATGTGGAACTTCCCGATACGCAAACAACGCACCGGGCAATTATTGATCCCACGTATCGGGTTTTTCATGGGCCAGCTTTCGCAGGATAGAAATGAGAGTCCTATTGAACCTCTCCACCTCTCAGTTCCCTTGGGGGTTATACGGACTACAATGAAAGTGCTTGGCCTGGAAGATCCTGAAAACTTCTTCCGTTAGTCTCCCCTTGAACTGTGAGCCGTTATCAGTCAAGATTTGGTGTGGGAAACCTAACCTCGTGAATATGGTGAGTAATGCCTCTGCCACATGCTTCGAATCGATTGATGACAGGGCTATCGCCTCTCCCCACATAGAACAAGTGTCCACTAAAGTGAGAATGTAACTGTTCCTCCTCTTGGTACGCGTGAGAGGTCCCACAATATCCACTGCAACCCTCACAAAAGGGGTTCCCACTATGGGCATCTCCCTTAGAGTTGCAGGAGCAGTCCAATGCTTTGGAGCTACCCTTTGACACTCTGGACAGGATTTTACATATCGTTTTATATCTTCGGTTATTCCTGGCCAGAAGTAATGACAAGCTATACGATGTCCTGTTGCGCTGATCCCCATATGACCACTGAAGAGAATCGCATGTCCTAATTCCATCACTTTCTCCCTATACGAAGTGGAAAGTACCAGCTGTCCATGACCATTTTATCCAGTTCCAGCCTTCCTATAAATCAATTTATTCTTCATATAGTAGTCTCCTTTGTTTGGAGGTGTATGGCATTTAGGCAATTTTTTAAAGCACGGCTTGAGTGACCTATCCTCCGCCTGTGCCGTCCTCATCTCCTCTGGATGAGTATTTATAGGTTCATCCTCCTCCTTCCTTGACTGTGACCTGGTCTGCACTTTTGCCATGATCACAGGTCTCTTGGGATTCAAGAAGAAAACATATCTACACCCCAATATTAGAGGGTAGATTGGTTCATTTATCACTGCTGCTCTAATCACTCCTTCCACATAGCGAGTTTTTACACTTATTCTAGCAATGAGAAGTGTCATGGTTGCTACGTCCTTGGTTGCTCCATGGATCTCCACTGTTTCTGTGGTGTATTGATCTGGACGCACCAGGTGAGAGCTCACGACTGAGTCATAATCTAAACCTGTATCATAAAGGCACCTAATGGTGACCCCGTTACATACAACATCTTCACACACTGGGGGTGATAAGGTTCCTGCTGTCCAGTAGGTTTCACCTTTAATCCTTGAGTCCCCGTTTTCATAGCAGCGAAGGTAGAAAGTTTCTTAGTACACACTTTGGTGTCATGAGTGTTCCTCTTGCACCATTTACACCATTTATTTTCTGAGGGAAAGTTTTTCTTTCACTGAATTGCGGGTTTCTATCGCGTTGGTCAAAACTTGGCTTATTATAATAGGCTTTACCTTTATTAAACTTGTCCCTATGTTCAAATTTAGGTTGGTTTTGGGTTTGTGGGGCTTTATTATGGTCTATAGGCTTCTTCTTTGTGCCTGCTATCTCAGACTGGGCTGCCTGATATCTTTCAGCCACATTTAAGATCTCCCCCAGTCTCTCAGCACCCTGTTCCGTGAGACATTTTCTCAGGTCTGGAGCCATGGACTCTCTTAACTGCTCAGTCATAATCATTTCCCTGAAATCTTGGGTTTTCTCCAGAGCAGTCCATTTCTCCAGGTATATCTCCGGGCGTGCAGAGAACTGGTGATAAGTCTCCCCAGTCAGCAGTTTGGCATTTCTAAATTTTTTCCTATAAAATTCGCTATTCTTCTCATTCCTAACTAGAAGAGCTTGCTTAAGAATGTCATAGTCGTCTTGGTCATCTTTGTTCAGCTTGGCGAATACCTCATAAGAGGTTCCCTAAGCCCCTGGGATACCTTCAGACTCCATCTTTCTTTCTCTAACCCATATATGGTAGCTAGTCTTTCAAAGCGGCTTAAAAATGATTCAATATCATCATCTTTCTCCACAAATGGGTCTAAATGAAACCCACGGCTGAGTTGGAGGCAACCTGGCTTGCAGCAGAGTCGGAGGTGGATGAGCTATTTCCATTTTCAGGAGCATGGCCTTGTAACTCCAACTCCCTTAGTCGTAACTCATGTTCCCTTTGGAGTCTTTTATCTTCTCTCTCAGCCTCCAATCTCCTTTCTTCTTTCTCCTTCTCGGCCTCCAATCTCCTTTCTTCTTTCTCCTTCTCAGCCTCCAACCTCTTTGCTTCAGCCTCCAGTTTCTTCTCCTCCAACTGCAGCCTCTTGATCTCAGCCTCCCTCTCAGCCTCTAACTTCTTAGTCTCCCTAGCATCTTCTAATAAAATTCTCTTCTCTTCTTTTTCTGCCTTTAGTTTAATAAATTTGTCACATTCTGATGTTACATAGGCCACCAGACCTTGACCGTCCATCCCCATTTCCTTTCCAGCCTGCACAGCAGCAGATCTGAATTTGGCTAAGTCTGCCATCTTATTGTTAATAATATAATAATCTAATGTTATCAACTAATTTAAAATAGTTAACCAACCTCTAACTAAACACAAAACACTGGGCAATGATACCTCAAACCAACTCTCCAATTAATCTTTAATTTCCTACTTTTAAAATCCCGGAGCGAGCGACCCAATCTATGTGGTAGATTTTGATGTTAATTGGTAAAATGTGAATTTTATGCAGATGTGAGGTCAAGCTG